>VTWG01005151.1:0-10079 GCA_008817895.1 Anopheles fontenillei | reverse complement strand
ACGTTAACAATGCTCACGCATAACCGCCCGTCGGCAAGGGCGATGGCGCAGGAGCGAAACCGAACTGAGCTTATCGCATCGGGGTATGGGGATCCGCGGACCATGCCGGCCCTCCCGACAGCCACGAAGAGCCGGCATATTTGTGAACTGCAAAAAGGTCTGCTAGTGGTACATTTCGTCGAGTCACAGACAGCGGCAGCACAACAACTTACTTTTATAGCAAGCAACTTATTGGCCTAATTACTGTTATCGTATTTGCTGGCGTATCGGCGGTCGGCGATATCTTATCGGCCGAATCGTTGGGCGCCCAATCGTTTGTGCCACACACTCCCCCTTTTCTCCCGCGACTCTAGGCTCCTCTAGTAGCCGTGTTAGTAGCTTAGGTATAGGTTAGTTTCTTTTAGAACCATGGACGCGCACGGGGAAACGGTACTCGTTCTCGTTTACTCAATGTCGAATCTCACAGGTGGGGGAAAAACCCGCGAGCAAAGGCATTTTCCCAGGAGCACATAATACTTTTTAGTGGACGGCAAGCCGAGCAAGCGTTGAACGTTAGCACAGCAGCCTTTCAATGTTGTGTGTTTGTGTTGTTTCAATTCCAACCTCGAATTATTAGATTAGATTATTAGATCAGCAGGTGTAGCAATTGGTGGAGCGGGGATGGGGTAGAGTAGCAAACAGAAAACTAGAAATCGGTACAAAACAAGCAATCGAACGGGCGCGCCAGGTTCGGGGTAAATGGGAGAATTTTGGAATTGGAGTTAACAGATCGGTGCGAATGGTGGCAAAAGTGAAAGCAAGCTCTCATTCATCGATTTACTCACCGGAACTTGACGGGTCATCTGAAAGGGTATTATTAGAAAACGACGCTGTACGGTAGTAAATTCTCGAAACTAGTAGCATGTGTTACCCACACGGTTGTTTAGTGGTGGTTTTTGGCAAATTGTCGATAGGGGCAGCAGGCGCACTTCAAAAGTGCACCCAGCGACCGCTGATTGAAGCGGCGCTTATGCAGTAGAATGTGCAATCTTATCGTTTAAGGACGCAATCAAAGATTTCGTAAGAAGGAGATAAATCTCTAAGGGGTAAAGGTGGTAAACAGATAAGGAAAGATTCTCGTTTCAAAATCAAAGCTTCGAGGAGGAGGATCGAACAGAACTGTTAAATGCTGTGCAGCACACGTTTTACTTAACTGTCAACATGAATTTTCACTCTAAGTGCAAGAACTCACCAACGGTGAGAAACTTAAACAAAACAAAGCGTGCCAGAGAACATGCTTGTATGTAGCCATAATTTGTACTACTTCGTTACACTCAAGGGCATGTGTTGCTTGTGCGCGCTATGCTTCGTACAAAACTGTTCGTTATCTTGCTGGTTTCACTACCTTTGCACTACTCTCGCGTCACACTCACCCGTGCTCGATTAAGTTAACAGCGGACAACCTGCAACGATGAGCGGTGTACTAAGAGAAAAACAAACGGTACAGCTTTAAAGCGCAAGCATACACCGATAGAGGAACGACAAGATTTGGAAAGCATTCCGTTACGCAAAATCACGTAAGCGTGCAAAGCGTCAGTAACTGTAAGCTGTAAATGCACACGTACTACTAATACTACTACTATTACTACTACACACTACTATCATACGCAGTGGAATTTCGCGCAGCCATAATGCACTTACATACCGTACATATATGCATTAAACAGATACATGTTCACAGTAACTGAACACCCAGACCCAGTATAGTATCAGTACCAGTATCATAGTACCATCACACCCACTCGTAGCAAAACTGTTCTACGGGGAAGGTGTGTCTGGTACTAAAAGAAACCCTCTGTACTAAAAACAACCCACAGTCAATGTTGTTGGACAGCGAAGACGTTTCAAAATCAGAAACAATTCAAATGCAATAATTACTCGATAACCGCATAGCGCATACGTGTTTGTAGCAGTGACACCGGAAAGTGGACACCATATTAATCGCCATAGCTTAATGAAATGCATTTTTTTTAAATATATGTATAGACTATTGATGTTATTAGCTTGTGCTCTCGAGTTGGATCGCTCAGGATCCTCACACAAACATACAGGAAGTTCGGCTCCTCCGAAACAGCTTGAACCTTTGGCCGGGTTCTTAGCTGCAGCAGCCTACGGCATATCTTATTAAATCTGCTCTTTGTCCCTACCTTTTGTATGGTTGGTACCGGACCTTTCCTCGCGCCGTGTTGTCCGGCTGGACAGTGGTGACAACCCTAACCGAGGAAGGCAAAAACAAACCCAATAGCAACGCACTATTTGAATTGAACGCCTCAGTTTTTATCTGCAGGATCGTGTGTTGCCTTCGGCTGTACGCACTGCACTCTTTGCAGTGGTGGTGCCAAACGGAAACCGCGATCGCGGAGAAAAACTGGGAAATTGGAAGAAACGTGTAGTTAAACGAAAAACAAAAAACACACATTCAAACAAACTTAAACAAAAGAAACTCTATTTACTATTGTCATTATACGGATGTAAGGGATATAACACGGGTTGGGGACAGCTAAACATTCGCCCACCGAAGTGGGAATGTAAAGAAGTTTGTATGTGTATGTATGTATGTGTGTGTGCGTGTATGTAGTTGATGTTAACGTTCTTGAAGTAGGTTTCTGATAAAGCAAAAACAAAAAATGGTTAGAAAAGAGAGACAAAAAACAAGTGATAAACCCACCAACACACCACAGCAGCTGAGCTAGGCGGGGGGAAGGAAAGCTCGAATCGTGTTTGCGGAGGGAGGATAGCATTGTTGGCCGGATGTAAACGGGTTGTAAATAGTAGCAAATACTTGTGCGGATAATTTTTCAATTTCCCACAGCACGATAAGCAGCACACATCATCTCTGGGTTTTCCCCTTCACTCGAAAGCCCTGTGTCTGTATACGTATGTCTGTATGTGTGAATGTGTATGATTGTACGTGTGTGCGTTTTAGCGAGTCTTCTAGTTAGTTGTTGAGAACAATTACATATATATATCTCCATGAATTGTATCACTACGCATAAAAGAAAAACGGGATAAACGGGGTGGGTAGGACAGGTTTAAAGCTATCTGTGTTCTTCTTAGAAGAGCTAACCAGGCTGAAACGGGGATAAAAGCGGCTTAATTTTATACGAATTATTTATTTTTTAGCTTTTGTTTCGTTTTAGCCCATCTCTTGTGCAAAATGCATAAATTGGTTTAGCCTTTCGGTTTTCACTTACATGTTATTTTATACGTTTTTTTAAGTCTATTTTAACCGAATAAATAAGAAAACAGAACATACACAACAAACGAAGACAATCAATGACACTGTCATCTTATGAGAAACACACGTTAGGCCGTTTCGTTAGGTGAACCATTCGAAGGATTCGTACACTCTCGGAACGAAAACCTCACGGGGATGGGAGGCAGCTACTCTACTGAGCTACTACTGAAGAAAACAAAGGAATGAAAAACCATTTCTGTGTGTGAGTTTTCTATTTATCTGTTTTGGTTTCATTTTTTAGACTGTTTGTTTAATTTATTTATTTTTTCTGTGTAAGTTTTAATTATTTTTTCCTCGTTTTTAAACGACGGAAAATCCGCGATCGTTCTGGCTTTGGATGTATTTGCCTGTAAAAAAGAGAATGCTTGCGCTAACTGAGGGAAGGACTTAAACTTTGATACTGTAACCGATAAAAAATGAAGCGAAAAAAAACACACATACACATACAAACACACTACACTTTCTATCTCTATGTGCCTTGAACGTAAAAGAACAAAACAACATACGAAAAGAAAAACTACAAACAAAAAAGGTTGAAACTGATAATTGGGTATGTTTATCGTACGCGCTTGCGCACAACCACTCACTTATTGTTATTGAAGCAAAAACTCACATTTCATCAAAATTTATCGAAAAAATCCATTTCATTGCGATGCCCTTTAGTCGCAAATGCTTCATTCTCAAACTGTTTCATAAACATCTCATTCTACACAATAGCAAGGTCGCAGCATATAAGGAATGGTACAGAAGGCAAACAGTCAAACCATGTAGCTTTACGTACACAACCATTGTCTCGCATTCTTTAGAGATAACGGGTAGTTTGAAAAGGAGATGGAGATGTTAGTAAACGGTTCCATTCGACAGTTGCGTTTTTTTAAACATCCCCAACTACTGCTCGACAGAGGTTTTGGTAGTTCTGTAAAATGAAGCGAGCGGACGGACGGGATTGTAACTTAATAGAGAGAAGAAGCAAAAAAAAAACAGTTAAAAACACCATACTAACCATAAGTGATTAGAATGAAATTGGATTGTTGTTGTTGTTGATGTTGTTTTTTCCTTGTTTTCCTTGGCGAGAGATGAAGTATGAACCATGAAACGTGTTTCAACAGTGTAAAACTTTCATCCTTCATAAACCCCTTTTGCCTCATCGACTGATAATACACCGCTCGCTTTCGTTTTCGAACCGATCAACGGGCATCACCCCACTGGTGGTGGGCCGGTGATCAAACTCTTGTACATTAACGAATCGGATCATCCGATGTGGTGTCCGCGCGGCGCTTGATAGCGTTGGATAGCGAGCGTGGTGCCCACGGGTGTCCGAGGAGGAATTAAAAAAAAAACGACAGTATCTTATTGTGACACAACACACATGTGATTGAAGCGATCGAGGGACAGCTGGCGGGAGAGGAAAAGGCGGCAGTAGTGCCACCCAGACTCCCTCCCCCTTAGCAAGCCCTAGTGTTTCACTTTCCTATCACCTTTTTGTAGATTTAACGTTGGACGGTGGCTCTGGTTCTGGTTGGGTCGCTTCGTAGGCTTTTGGATTCTTCCAGGAAGGAGAGAGGAAAGAGGAAGAAACACAAGAGCTAGAAGCGGGATTTAAAAAAAAAAAAAGGNAAAAAAAAAAAAAGGATTTTAGGGTTGGTTAGTTGGTTGGGGCAGAAGTTGATACATGCAAACATTAAACAAAACTATAGCGCAAGCAAAGATACACTTATTGATTATACTAACTGTGTAAGGTGTTTCATAGTATAATAGTGGCTACACACTCTTGCAACTAAGAGATCGATTATCAAAACATAAAAGAAGTGAAGTGAGTGAAAGTGGTAAAACACAAGAAAATAATGAAGAAATAAAGAAATAAACAGAGAAAGAGAGAGATGAAGCAGCAAAAGAAACAGGAAATCCTCTGCAGCTATCGTATTAATGTGTAAACGGATAGATATTTGAAATAATTGATATGAATGAACATGAACGCTACATGAAGTTACCCACTTTTTCCACCGAAACAAATGAATTAAAAAAAAGAAGAGACAAAACAAAACAACACAAGACGAAAGGCTCACGTCAAACGCTTTAACAATTTGGACGAGCCAAAGAATAGGGGTAGAAAGGAAAACAGATTGGAAAAGTAAATCACGTTGCACGTTGTTTGTAAAAGTATGCGCAAATATACGTCTCCCATCTCCCCCCCTTTTGGCGTTAAATCCACCAAACAAACAGGACAAATGGAAAACAAGATGGTTGTTGTTGTGATTGAAAAGTAAAAACAAACAAACAAACACACACATACACACCGAAACATTAAACAAGTATAAAGAGAATAAAAGCTAATGCAAAAACACACACTGCACTGCCATTGCGTAGAAAGGAGCAGGACGCTTCCGGAAGAAAGAAAGATTAAACCGCGCTCGTTCGGATCAGTGCAACGGACTTTCGGTTTCTGCCCCGTGCACCATTATCTTATCAGTGCGTTTCGGGGGGGTTGATTGGTGCCAATTATTATTGTTATAATGTGCCGTAATTGCAAACCGGGCCAGGTCAACAAAACTCGGTCACGGGCAACAGGCAGCTGTCACTCTCTCTCTCTCAGTCAGTTGGAGTTGTTGCTCCACTCACCCAGAAAACCAGTACCTCGGGTGGGCTTGTATTGTTTTCGTGTATTTGCGTTACATTTATTGCGTCACGCTCTTATGTGTATTATCCGTTTCTACTTTGATTATTTGTGTTTGTATATGCTTGCTTTGTTTTTTTTCCTCTATCGTTGCAAATGCTTCTGACGATCGCACTTGATCGCTACTAAACCTGGGGCTTCTCAGCACCGTGATGGACCGTGCGATCATGTCCCTGCGATGGGTGAATATATGGACAGTATAAATAAGTATATCTTACACTTCTTCTTTTATATATGCTTTGTGTATGTGTATAATGTGCTAATCTTTCCTTCACCGCACCGTTTCAATCTTTATCTTAGGCTGGCTATTTTCGTACCAAATCCACTTGGCTGTGGTTAAACTATGAAACAGAAAAAAAGAACATAAAATTGTCACTATATAAATTCTTCTCGCACGATAATCCAGTATCATCCCCCTCCTTTCATTGCTCACCTTTTAATAATTTCCTAAATTACGCTCAGTTCACTTTTAACAAACAAGTAATTCACCTTCGCATCTAATATAACAGTGGGTAGAGGTGAATGTATAACAGTTCATCATTGGAGGCTCTGTCGTGGGGCACGCTTTCTAACGAATCCCAATAGGAATTCGTTTCCTCCTTTCTTCTTCTGTTTTCGCTGAGGATCGACCCCCGTTTTGGTCTAAGGAAAGTCTGTGTATCACTTGATCATTTCGATGATCATTAAGCTAATGGCCGAACCGCACGCGAGCCCGATGCCGAGAAAGGCGGCCATCATCGAGGACGCCATCTCCTTCTCGTGCCCGTCCACAGCGCGGGGCGCACCGATCAGTGCAATGTTGGCAAGGTAGCCGTTCGACAGGGCGAAGGCGGCCATCAGCACGATGAAGATGTAGTCCGAGTGGAACAGCACCGGGAAGTTGTGATGCTGGGTAATGTTGCAGAGCAGCATCGCCGGCACGAATGCGATACGCGCGATCGTAAGTACACCGATCAGGATGGAATTGTTCCATGGCTGTGAAGGAAAGGGACGGTATTAGTTATGAAATTTGTGATTAGTTATGAAATGATCCACACATCACTAGTTGCCACTTACCCACTCGAACATGCCGGCAAAGACGCGCCCCAAATAGTCACCGGTATTGAATAGGAGATAGTTCACGACGGGCAGGAAGTACACATCGTTCCACGGCCGACCGTGGTGCTGCGAGCCGACCAGCACCGTCACGGCAGGATAGATCGACAGCGTCGTCACGAACACCAACCACTCGGAAAAGCCGTAAATCCATATCTTGCGCAGTACGGCGGGGAAGCGCGGCTCGAGCCGGGCACAGACGGCCCTGGCGGCCGGGTCCGCCTCGAGCGAGCTTTTCATAAGGGTCTTGGAGCTGGTGTAGTACTTGAAGAAGAGCGTTTTCGACATGACGATGTAGGCGAAGAGCGACAGCAGCAACACTGCGCAGCCCACGATGAAGAACACGAACGCGGTGGTGGACGGATTGCTGGCAAAGGTGAGCGCTATTATGTCGGCCACCGCAGAGAAGATGCCACCCAGCGCCTGCCCACTAACGGCGGCCGTCATGTAGTGGGCACTGAACTGTCCCGCAATGCCAAAAAGCCCGCCGGTGAGAATGGCCGAGAAACCTACAAGGAGAGAGAAGGAACTATTGATGAAAAAGGCCAAAAAACAAGGCTTTGCTTTGGAAATGGAGAAGCGAAACTCACTGTTAATCACGACGACGGATAGCATCGTGAGGTTAAAGAACGCATCCTGCCACTGGTCCGTGTCGACGCGCACTAGCGCCGTCGTGCCGATCATGATCAGCAGCATCAGCACGAGCGATCCGTTCATGCGCACGTGCAGCGGCACCTTGTGGCCGGCGCAGGCGTTCAGTATGAGAAACACCGTGCCCGGGACGGCCGCCGCAATGCTCAGGTCGGACTGGAACTCGAGCTGCCGGGGGGTCAGCGCGGACGTATCGTTCGACGACACGTTCCGGAACTTGTACTGCCAGTACTCCTCGGCGGTGACGAAAAAGTTCCACGGCACCATCGTCGTCATGCCCATCAGGTAGAACACGGCGTACGTGTAGTGGAACTTGTCGGACGGTGCGATCCGGTGGCCGGCCGCCGCCATGCGCGTCTCCACCGCCGTCTCCTTGTCCGGGTCGGGCAGGTTGCTGGTGGACGCGTTGATCGAGCCCGCGTACGCATCGTCCAGGAAGGTGTCGCTCTCCGTCTCCCGGTCGTCCGTGTCCTGCAGCAGCGGCCGTACGTTGGTTGCAAAATCCATCTCACTTCACTTCACTCTGCTACTCCACTGCTTTGCTGCTACTCTCTGGTGCGCCCTGTATTAGTCATCGAACGCTCGTTCGGATGGGGGTCGTAGCGGTGGCTTTACGGGGCTTTGCAGAGCACGCTACACATCGCTACACTACACGCTTGTCCGCTCGTCCGTCCCGAATGGTTCGATTCGCAACAAAGACTGGAAGCTGCGTGGCGGGACAGATGTTCTTACTGCCCAGTGTGTCTCGGGTGATGCTCTAAGCGTTGCGATTATGACTGCTGATAAGAAACAAAACACCCACCAACAACCACCACCACCAACACTTCCCTGATGTTGTTGATGTGCGCTGCGTTGGTGAACGGTGAAGGGCACGCACCCGTATCGTCTTCGATGTTAGAAGTTTCTCCTCATACTGTTAGCCTCACTCTATTACGATGTGTGTGTACATGCGGGCTTCAATTACCGTTGAATAGAGCCAGGGGAAAGGGGCGGTAAATCAGCACGCAACACAAAGCAGTTCGTTGTCGTTGTTGTTACTGTTCCGCCAACAAACCAGCTGATCGATCGTAGGTGGGGGGGAAACAAAACCGATGAGTGTTTGCTGGCCTCATTCGTACAAAGGCTTTAAACCATTATTTACATGTATTTAGGATGAATTGCTAACAAAAACACTAACAGGAAGGATAAGCGCAACGAGCCACATGTAATTCCTTTGTTTGTTCACACCTAAAAGGTTTTGTTTGTAAATATGTACAGTGATTAGGCTTTGCAGGGCTCGTAGTGCAGAGTTTTTTGCTGTTTGATTAGTCACACTGGTAGCGAGTGAAATATTTTTAAATTTAAATACGATTACAATAAATTAAAATGGTTGATGATTGGTGTTTAATGCTGCAGGCAGTATTTATTATGCGCTCGAAATTATATTCAACATTTATAAAAAATCAAAACATACAAGCTAGCAGAAAATCCCTGCTTTCCCAATATTTCATGTAGCTTTTTCACCAGTGTAGTATGAAACTGTCATCCGGAGAAAGCAATTGCGTAGATTTTACACAGGTTTGCTTGCAAGCAGCTTGCACGCTTGCATGCAAATTCAAATTATCCCGCAGGCCAAAAAACGGTTTTCCCGAGCTCGCCAACGCTTCAAATCGGTGCGATTTTTCCTCGTGCGATAAAGCTCGCGCTGGTGTGTGATTGTGTTGGTGGGCAAAATATAAAATAATTAATAATAATAAAAATGGTGGCCGAAAAAATAAATACACTCCACTACCTCCCTCCCCACAGTCTTCATTTGTTGGTGATCTTGACACCGAGGGAATAGGCGAAAGCCGGTATTGAACTTTCATCGGTGCTTTTATTTATGTATTTATTTCGTGCCAGTTGTGACGAGACCATTCGCGTGCTTTGCCGTTTGATGGTTACAAAGCTATATCAAACAAGCGTTGGTGTAGGTGGAACTCAAATAAGTTAAATGTTTCATTCATGATCATCATAATCCACCCTATGTATGAAAGTAATATGTGATATTTCAATACAATAGGTAATAGGTTCCGGATTACTCACAGTATTTTTCATTATTGTAGGTTTTGCAATGTAATTTTGGTTGTTTTGTAAGGATTTTTGGGTACTTCCTAAAATGGGGTTAAAATTGAACCACAATTAATTGAGTGTTTTCCAAAATTTGCTTTAATCTTTTGTTTTGAACAAATTCGTGGGAACGATTCAAATATATATGGAAATCTCTGTAATCTTGTAACGAACAATACAAACAATTCAATAGATTTAATTTTTAATTCAGTTTTAAAAGACTCATAAAGTAATATAACTCATTTCTTTGTGTGTGTGTGTGTGTGTGTGTGTGTGTGTGTGTGTGTGTGTGTG
>VTWG01005150.1:0-10005 GCA_008817895.1 Anopheles fontenillei | reverse complement strand
AATTTACAGATCACAGTCAAAATAATGTATTGCTCACTTAAAATAGTGGGAGATTAGGTAGAGTAAAATGATAATCTTCAACGTACGGTTTAAAGAGGCATTCTTGATTTATACAAAATTAATGCAAATAAGCATGATTAATACAAACATTTATTGTAACTGATTCGGTTTAATTTATATTTTATAGAAACATTTAATTTACTACTAATTTAATTTCATTTAATATTTTATGAAAATAAGAAACAGATTATTTTTCCCCTCATTTGTCATAACATGCTGAGCCGGTCTAGGCATGCCTAAGCCACTAATCAGCTTGGCTATCTGTAACTTGTTGGTGTAACCGTAGCAGAATGATCAGTCCACCGTATGAGAGGGGAATGGGAAGGGAAGATCTACTACACTCACTATTTTTCTACTTTTTGTCAATTTAACTACGTTACAATCTACGTACATTGAGGGGTGCGGCCCGACAATCTATTGAACAGTTGCGTCGACTTCTGTAGGGCCGAATTAAATCGCCAACGACGTAACTGTTATATGGATCAATGTTTGCCTGTAATGCACTTATTTTTGTTGTAAAGGCAAACATTGTGATACGCTCTCAGAAATCGATGCCTTACAGACTACAATTGGTGACTTAACACTAAAATTAAGCGCCAATAATTGTAAGGTCTGGTGGTACAGTCGTCAACTCGTCAAGCGCCAATGATTGTAAGGTCTGGTGGTACAGTCGTCAACTCGTACGACGTAACAACATGCCCGTTATGGGTTCAAGTCTCAAATAGACCCCCATACGTAGGACTGACTATCCTGCTATGGTAACAATAAGTCACTGAAAGCCATGCTCACTTCACTAGTGGGTACAGGCAGGCCTTGACCGACAGCGATTGTTGTGCCAAAGAAAAAGAAGAAGATTGTGAGCCATAAAAGGCTGACATGACCGCGTAGATTGTTACACCAAAAAGAAGAAGAAGAAGAAGAAGAAGAAGAAGAAGAAGAATAAGAAGAGGGAGAAGAATAAGAAGAGGGAGAAGAAGAATAATAATAATAATAATAATAAGAAGAACAAGAACAAGAACAAGAAGACTATTCACGGACATAAGATGGACGTTAAATTTAAAGATAAACAATAATCAGAGAAAAATACATACAAGCAATTTTAAAAACATCGTTGCCATGGAGGCGTTAATGTTTGACAGTAACTAAGCGATCATTTTCTCCATTCTCTATCCGAGATTTGAATGGTGAAGGTAGAATAATACATGGCTCAAGGTGTTGTATAATAATATAACATGGTAATACGATTATTATCATTAATAATCATCCATTAAACATTAATTATCATAATCACATCACAGTCGAAGATCACGATTGCATAAAAATGCACTTTGCATCGTTTGACAAGTGCATCTGCAATGGAAATTGGAAATGAGCAATGAGCTATTGCTCTCTATCTGATTAGCCGTTGGTGATAGAAGTTTTGCACAATTTGATGTGCAAAAGCGATACAGACGAATAAAACAAAAACACCGAAAATCAATAAAATGACAAAATTATGTTCGAAAATTGCAGATCAATGACCGGACCAGTGGAATCGCCCGAACAGTGCCAATGGTCCAGCAAAAGTGCAATACCTTTTCCTCCGGCCGGTTCGCACAAACCGTAAGTGGTCGAATCGTTTCGGCCGTTTAATCTGAATAGCATTAGCGCTTGATCGTTGCGTGTAGAATAAATATATTCCCGTGTTCTCTTTCTATCTTCTCTCTCTCACACAGCCTCCCACAGCCGGAAGATCCCACAATCGGTCGATCGCTTTCGCGCACAGCGCCTTCTATGCACTAATGCTAATTCCTTCTATTGTACATCACACGACGTTAGAGGTATGCGTGAGTAGGCTGTACCCGACCAGACCCGATCGTCGCCTACTACGATCGGTCATCCATCAAGCTCGAAGGGATTGCGCCCCTCCTCGTTTGCTCAGTGTGCTTGCGAGTACAAGTACTAACACTCCGTAGTGCGTAGAAAACGTAGAGACCTCAGAGCCACAGTAGGGTCACCACCACGGTACGTATTACAAACGATCGGGTCAAAAGCAGGCAAATGTTCTGCTGGTTGTTTTTTTTCGCAGGGGGAAGCAACGATGTAGTTGCTGGACCTGTTTTATGTGTGTGTGTGTGTGTTAGTTCTGCGGGTCCATCGGAAATCGGTGTGTTTCCGTTCCGCGCCGGCTAATTGCAAGCGGCGCAGTAATACACTGTTGGGTTTTTTCGATATTCAATAATGCTAGCGACAAAAACCAGTTTTTTCATTGGCAGGGTTATACCGCAGGGCCTCTACTACCCACGCTCTACAGTCTAAATTGCCCCTCCCCTCCTTTTGCCGGGTGACATTGGAACTTTAGTAACACTTCAATCCTCCCCCATCTCTCTCTCTTGCTCTGACCCCTTCCGACTGTGGGTTAACTCCATGCAACTCTTGCAAACAGACCGGAAATGATCAAGCACTTCATTCTTGGTCGGACTGAAACCAGCTGCTCGGTACAGTGAAAGCCATCTTGTTTTCCATCCAGCTGCAAACAATGAAAAAGTCAAAACCTTTGCTAGATCACGTAGACACAGCGCAGGGTTTTGGGGGATTCGTCGAAATGTCCAGCAAACGGTTCAGGTTCCCAATTTTGCACTCTAACGATTTGTCTGTCTGGTTTTGTGCGTGTATCTCTCTGTTTGCGTTCAATCAGCCGGTTTTTGGCTGATTCGATCGGCCTGAATGCTCCCTTCCTCGGGTCCCGTCGTCCCTACTCCCAAGGGAAACCGGTTCCCGGGCAAAGGGGATGGGATGTTGGCCGGGGATGGGGCAGTGCATCATCTTCTTCAGCTCGGGTGGAGAGGCCTTTTTTGTCGTGGTAGTCGTGTTTGTCAGTTCGTCGCCACCCTGACTCACCCGGACCCGGCTCCCGCTGCAGCTCTAGCGTTTGCGCGTGTGTGTGTGTCGTGCGGCCAGCGCACCAACACAAGCGCGCACTGGCACGAATCCGGCACAATCAGCTCCGCGCGCCGCTTAAAACATACTAACGCACCGACGGCACACTTCATTCTCCACAGAGCCTAGCGGCGGAGAGCACACAGTACGCGCGCACCATCCGAGCACAACCATGCAGCAGTTCCGTGCGGCGCTGGCGCTGTTCGCGCTAGTGGCCATCGCCGTCACCCGCCCGACCGCGGCCGACGATCTCAGCCTGGACGATCTGATCAACTCCGTGTTTACGACGGCGGCGCCCGGCAAGGGAGCGCCACCGCCGACCAGTGCGCCGCCCCTGCCGCCGACGCCCGACGTTGGCGTGAAGGTAAGTGTGTTTGCACCTCCAACCAAGGAAGTCTCTAATCCGGCTTGTCTCCAAATCTGATCAGGGTGGACCGTGCGGAGGGGAAGCGGTATGCATCCAGAAGTATCTCTGCTCGAACAGCAGCACCTCNNNGAGTGTTTAAGTGATTGTGATTGCCTTTTTCCTTCTCCGTTAAAGATTCAACCTCCTCCGCCAGTACCGCCAGCACCGGGTCCGAACCCCGGTCCCGGTCCGAGCCCCGGTCCTGGTCCTGCTCCGATTCCACCTCCCATGCCCGAATCGCGCTGCGGCCGCCGTAACGTGGACGGTATCGGGTTCCGCATCACCGGCTCGAAGAACAGCGAGGCCGAGTACGGCGAGTTCCCGTGGATGGTGGCGATCCTCAAGACGGAGGAGGTGCTTGGCCAGCTGCGCGAGAACGTCTACACCTGCGGCGGTTCGCTCATCCACCGGCAGGTCGTGCTGACCGGCGCCCACTGCGTGCAGAACAAGCAGCCGTCCCAGCTCAAGGTGCGCGTCGGCGAGTGGGACACCCAGACGAAGAACGAGATCTACCCGCACCAGGACCGATCGGTGGTGGAGATTGTCGTCCATCCCGACTACTACAAGGGCGGCCTGCACAACGATGTGGCCCTGCTGTTCCTGAACGCGCCCGTCGAACCGAACGAAAGCATCCAGACGGTGTGTCTGCCCCCGCAGGACATGGCGTTCAACCACGAGACGTGCTTTGCCAGCGGCTGGGGCAAGGACGTGTTCGGTAAGGCCGGCACGTACCAGGTCATACTGAAGAAGATCGATCTGCCGGTCGTGCCGAACGATCAGTGCCAGACGGCGCTGCGCACCACACGCCTCGGGCCCAAGTTTAACCTGCACAAGAGCTTCATCTGTGCGGGCGGTGTGCCCGGCAAGGATACGTGCAAGGGTGACGGCGGTTCGCCGCTCGTCTGTCCCATCCCGAACTCGCCCCACCACTACTACCAGACGGGGCTGGTCGCGTGGGGCATCGGCTGCGGCGAGAACGGCATCCCGGGCGTGTACGCCAACGTGGCCAAGTTCCGCGGCTGGATCGATCAGCACATGGTGCAGCGCAACTTCGGCACGGACAGCTACACGCCTTAGGTGGCGACAGTAGAGTAAAGAATGCTTTTTTTATGAACGGGCATGAAGAAGAAGAAGAAAGGCTTGCAGCTTATCAGCTCGAGGCACATACACACGGGATTTGACCCCATCGGGACGACCCCCGACCCAAATTCCCAACAAGTGACAACTCCAAGATTGTGGTGTGGTGTGAAAGCTTTTTGCCTCTTCCATCTAGCACCAGTACGTGATTTATGATAACTTTTAAAAGAACAAATGTGTAAACACAATAAAACTCCTCTAACAAACAAAATATTTGTATGCCGTAGCTCTCTCTCTGTATCTCACTAACTGTGTTCCAAACAAATATTTGTCCGAATGCTTCACTTCAACATCAGGGGTTCGTTTCAGCAAAACAAACAGCGCCGTGAAGTGTCTTCCAAAATTTATTCTGTTTTTTTTTTCTTCTGTATTTCCTACCCTGGGATGGTACAGGCCAAGACGGCACGGCCAGCAAAATAAATGGGGAAAAAACGACAAAACAACGAGCATGAAACGAGTTTGGTAACATCGCCCAAGCACCCAGCCAGCGAGCGATCGCCGGTCAAGGTGAGTTGGCTGACGGCATTCTTCAGGGTCAGCGCCTTCTGCGCGATCGTATTATAGCTGCAGCGCGCAGGCAGAAGAACATCGATTGCAGCAATATCTACCGCTGCTGCTGCTGCTGCTCTTCCTCCTTCGGGAAGAGATCAAACACGGGCCAATTAGCACGACCAAATACGGAGGGCGCAAGCGAGGAGGTGCCAAATGGCGTTTGGCGAGTCGGGTGGAAGCGGGCAGAGTTAATTATTATTCCGCACAATTTGTCCATCCGGGTCCGGCGTTGTTGTTTGTTTGCCAGGGTTGCTTCGATTGGATGAGTTTGGCACGTCACCCACCACCTCGAGGTGAATGCTGGAGTTGGGAGTTGGAGTTGCGACTGCGAAATGGTCAAGATTATTAAAAAAACAAAACTGAATCAGTTTACAGGGTTTTTTGTTGCTGTTTGTTTTGCACACAGGGAGGATTTTCCAGATATTTATAACGATCTTTCGACGCAGCAAACAAACTATCCTCATAAACATGTTTCAAGGTGTTTTTTTGTCTGTGCCTTGAACGGCCTGCTGTTAAAAGCCTAGGAAAGTCCACCAAAGTTCGCCATTTTTGGGCAAAATAGGTAAAAAGCTGGAGGGGATTTTTGTTGTTTCTACCGGAACCATACCAAAGAAAACATCATCGATTTCCCCCCTCCCAAAGATTGTGAAAGTTGCCAACAATTTCGAATCTGGGTTAGGTTGAAGCCTGGCGGATCATGAGGTTATCGGGCGCTCTATCGGGGGTTTGGTTGTTTTGGTTGTCTTGGATGTTGCAAAGCCTTGGCAAGATTCAGCCGAGGGACGCAGCATTAGAATAAAGATTTCCTGCTCCCCCCCCAACCCCCACCCCCCATCCCCCTCCACCCTGGGATGGAAACCGGTCGGCAGTTGCACCGGTGCCCCAAGCAATAGGGCAGGGTAGGGGGAGGAGTGTGATCGTTTCGGTACCTACGGGGAACTGTGGGGATTCACTCCAAACGATCGCGAGAGGGAAGGCGGCGGCGCGTGTGTTATCGCAATCCGGTTCTCTGGAGCTCCCTTCTAGCCAACACACACAGAATCCGATCGGATCGGATCGGATCGTACGCACACCACCGCAGCCCAGCCGCGGCTGAGGCGGTGTCGGTGCCTTAAAGCCATACGATCGCGCGTCCGCGTAGCTCAATCCACTACTGACCGCGGACGGTGTCGCACGCGGTTCGTTGTGCAGCCTCACTCACATCGAATCTGCCGGTAAGCTTCCGAACCGGGTGCCATTGAACGTGTTTATTGTTAGTGCGTGCGTGTGTGTGTGTGCAGTGTTTGGAGGTGAGTATTGGACGCGTTTGACATGGGGAAGGGGGATTTAAACACGCTACCCGAGATAAGGGAAGGCGGCACACACGATCGTCTACCGATCGTATGCGCTCTTTCGTACATCTATGGGTAGGGGTTATCGTGCGAGATCACCTAAAAGCGGGTGCAAGTGTGTGTGTGTGTAGTGTGTTTTATTTTGGTATTTTCCCCGCGACTGGTTGCCCGGCGAAATCAATACGAAACATAAAACCGGAATGTCCCCGGGATGCGCAGGCGATAATTACAAAACGCTACAACAGCGGCTTGCTGGCTTTCGCGTCAATAACAGGAGCTAATCTAGCTTGAGTTTCTAAAAAGCAGAGACGGCATTTACAGCCTAATTTGTATTCTGGTCGAGTGAGGTCGGTCGCACCGTTGTTGTTTCACATCTCTAGTGTGTGATCCTCCTGTATAGAAGCTGCTTTGCATCTTCTCTCACACTGCCGTACAGACGGCACCACTGGAGCATCAACTACTCTGTCAAAAGCTGAATGATTTAAAACCTGTTTTACTTTGCTTTTGCTCCTCTTCCAGGTCTATAGGCCCATCCCCAAAACACATCCAAACGACACAATGCTATCGCGAACGGTCGCGGTGCTTGCCGCGGTAGCGCTAATGGCGGGTCTGGTCGCCTCGCAGGATACGCTCGATGACCTCTACCTCTCGCTGTACAATCTGACCGAAAACAAAAACACTGTCACGGAACCACCAGCACCACCGCCGGCGCCGGCAGCAGCAGCAGCTCCGGCGGCAGCCCCCGCCCCCGCTCCGGCCCCTGCCCAGCCGCGCTACGTAAGTAGTTGGGATGTTGAAGTAGCTTCTAGCGATGGGTAAAGTTGGTAAAAATCTGGAGTCGACTCCGATCCAACTCCGATAATTTCGGAATCTTCGTTCGGAGTCGTTCCGAATCTTCTGGAGCTGTTCGGAATCGTCTGGAAACGTCCCGAATCGGAGTCGTCCGGTGTCACCCGGAGTCGTCCTAAGTCGTTCGGAGTGGTCCGGAGTGGGATTCGTCCAAAATCGGAGTCGTCTGGAATCGGTTGGAGTCTCCTCCGGACTACTCTTAACGACTCCGGACAACTCCGACTCATGACGACTTTGAAATCCGGGCGACTCCAGATGACTCTGGACGACTTCAAACGACTCCAAACGACTCCGGGCGACTCCGGATGACTCCGACTCCGGGCAGAATTAGTGGTTCCAATTTTGCCGGAGTTGAAATTGGACTAACGATAGCTGGAGTCGGATCGGAGTCGTAGGTGCACTCCACAGAGCACATTGCTAGAAGCTTCCCTTAGTCCTTAATTAACCAGAGACCTTCCCTTGCAGACCTGCACCGGCGAGTGTGTGCAGTACTATCTGTGCAGCGACAACAAGATCATCACCGACGGTGCCGGCATCATCGACATCCGTGTCGGCGAAGATCCGGCCGAGGAGTACGAGTGTCCCCACTTCCTGAACACCTGCTGTGAGAAGGACTCCGTGCTGGATGAGCCGCCACCAAGCGCTACCAAGGCACCGCCGACCAGCGTGCCGGATGCGCGCCGTCCGACCTGCGGTATGCGCAACGAGAACGGCATCGGCTTCCGCATCGAGGGCCAGAAGGATGGCGAGTCCGAGTACGGCGAGTTCCCGTGGATGTTGGCCGTGCTGCGGGAGGAGCGTGTCGCCGACAGCAACCTGAACGTGTACGAGTGCGGTGCGTCGCTGATCGCGCCGAACGTGGTACTGACCGCGGCCCATTGCGTGTTCAACAAACAGAAGGAGCAGCTGCTGATACGGGCCGGCGAATGGGACACGCAGACGCGCAACGAGCTGTACCAGCATCAGGATCGCCGGGTCGCCGAGGTCATCACGCACGAAGCATTCAACAAGGCGTCGCTGGCGAACGATGTGGCACTGCTGATACTCACCGAGCCGTTCCAGCTGGCCGAGAACGTGCAGCCAATCTGTCTGCCGCCGAAGGGGACGTCGTTCGATCGCACCAAGTGTTTCGCCTCCGGCTGGGGCAAGAACGTGTTTGGCAAGGAGGGCAAGTACCAGGTGATACTGAAGAAGGTCGAGCTGCCGGTGGTGCCGCACAACGAGTGCCAACAGTCACTGCGCAGCACGCGACTGGGCAAGCGGTTTGCGCTGCACCAGAGCTTCCTGTGCGCTGGTGGCGTGGCTGGAAAGGACACGTGCCGTGGCGATGGGGGCTCTCCGCTGGTGTGTCCGGTTCCGGGATCGCCCACCCACTACTATCAGGCGGGTATCGTGGCGTGGGGCATTGGCTGCGGCGAGAACGGCATCCCCGGCGTGTACGGCAATGTGGCGTTCTTCCGCGACTGGATCGATCAGCAGCTGGTACAGCGTAGCATTTTAGCACGCGACTATGTGTACACGCCGTAAGCTAGCTCTTGAACTTAACTCTTTCGACGAAAAATGGAGACAATCGTTTAGTAACGTGCAGCATATACTTGTATTAAGGTTGAAATAATAATAAAAACCTAAAAAAAACATAAATATGAAGGCTTTCTTAGTATTAAATTGAGGCGCGCTTGGATGCCCTCAGATTCATTGGTATTGGGAGTATTCATTAGTGTTGGGTCATACGATTCATTTCACGACCCGACCCGGAGTCGGGTGCAAGCCAGCCAGAATCGATTCCGACCCGTGGGTGCAACGGGTGCGCTAGGTCGGAGTCGAAATTAAATCCGACCCGCGGGGGCAATGAGTTCGGGTCGACCCGAAAGATCAGTAGGTGCGAGAAAGCATAAGCGACTCCGACCCGTTGGTGCAGACAGTTCGGGTCGAGTCGAGTCAAGATAGGTTCAATCCGACCCGACCCGACCCGAACTCACTGCATCCTCGGGTCAAACTGAACCTACTGTGGCTCGACCCGACCCGAACTCGTTGCACCAACGGGTCGAAGTCGCTTATGCTTTCTCGCACCTACCGGAATCGTTGCACTCACTGAACCTTCTTGTACCTTTCGGGTCGACCCGAACGACTCCGGGTCGCTTACGGATGGCTCCGACCCGATAGGTTCGGGTCGACCCGCCCATCACTAGTATTCATTGCTGCATAGAACTGCCTTCGACAAATAATTGACAATGAATGAATGAAAACTGGAGGATTGGATATGATATATTCCAAGGTCTATACATTATTATGAGTCAGTCTTCCCATATGTACTTCGACAATTCGCTAAGGATCGCTAACGAGAATAAGGATTCGTAAAAAATCCTCAGCAATCATAGCTGCCCTGCTAACAATCTCTGTATAAATACTCAACTATCATGGCAATCCAAAACCAGAGCTTAAACCCCATCTGTAGTCTAGCTCATCACCTGGGTAAATACCAATAAACGACTACCGCTTTGAACGTTCCACTCAGCCAGCCAGTAAGTGGAGTTCTGTCCTTATTATGACATCTTGCTATAATAATCAACATTGTTAGTGGTTGCAAACCATCGCAAACTGTCGCATTCATAGTTAATACTTAGAGGCAAATGAAGCCAGTTGGCCCAAAGTCTCTATAAAACTAGTAACAAAAAAATATAATATTCATCATCATTATCACTCATTCAATTTTCAATTTTCAATTTTCAATTTTCAATTTTCAATTTTCAA
>VTWG01005149.1:0-14417 GCA_008817895.1 Anopheles fontenillei | reverse complement strand
TAGTAGTAGAATTGTTGTTGGTTTTCATATGCAAAAAATCATCAACCACCACCACTACTACTACTGCTTGACGATAAAACCAACTGTACGACTTTGTAAGAATGCCGGCGGGCAAGGTGAAGGAGACGCATTCATCATCATGTGATGGAATTTTCGATGATTCCGACGGGAGAGCGAAAAGGATAGAGAGAGACCAAGATCGAGACAGAGCGAGATAGAGAGAGGGAACCATGAAATAAAATCTTGTCATGAATGTGTGTTGTAGTTTGTACGAAAATGGATCGATTATGCTTCAAGAAACCGGAAAGAAAGCAGTAAAAATGGTTGAGAGATATTCAATTGTTGGGACTCTACTATTGGCATCCAGTAACTTGTTTTGCTTTTATCATAGCTCACATTAGATTAACGTAAATTCCTTACGTTCCGCCATACTAAACAAAAGAAAGGTTTAAATTTGAATGGTTCAAGCAAATGCAAAATGCCCCAAACCGAAGTTTCTTCAACATCAACCCGATTTGAGACAGCAATTTGAGACAGGCTAAAACAGCGTGAAATACGCGAGCGCCTTATCGCATCATCCGCGAGCACATTACAACTGTGGGTACCCCCATCGCATCCCTTTGTGGCCACTTCCCCTTGCGCCGTCTTCCGTATGGTGGCTACGGCTCGCCGGCTAACTCTGCGTACGCTGTTGTAGTATCGATCTGTTTTAGCCATATTGTTTGGTGGTAGTAGCTTCTCACGCGGTTGTCTTAAAACCCTCCAATGCTCTGCGCTCTATATGTATGTGTGTTTGCAGTAGCCGTGTCGGAGGCAAGATGTGGGAGCAAGAAACTCACAAGTAGCGCCTCACAGTGACATTGATAAAAAGTTGTTTGGATTCAGCTTGAGGAAAAGGGGCTCGGGGGTGACAACATTTCGCGAACCATCTCCCATGGTTGAGAAATGAGAAACTTAAAAAAAAACTCAGACACCCTCGCACAAACACAATCTCAACCTAGAAACTAGCGCGAGAGACAAATGCCGGACAGCTAAAGCAAATTCGCAGTAGTCGTGCGTGTCTTGTCTACTCTTAAGTGTTAACTCACTCACACGTTCTCCCTTTGGCCCTCTCCGGAGCGTATGAGAAAGTGCGTACCCAAAACCGGTGGGCCTGCGAGACGAGCCTTGGGCACACCAAAACACGCTGCGGCGAGGAAACGTCTGAGAAACTGAGCTTGCAAAAGCAGTGTTGTGGATTTTTTTTCTCTTTCTCTCTCTTTCTCTCTCTTTCTCTCTCTTTCTCTCTCTTTCTCTCTCTTTCTCTCTCTTTCTCTCTCCTCTGTCTCTCTCTTCTCTCTTCTCTCTTCTCTCTTTCGGGTGTCCCACCAGCCACCCACCACCCACGTTGAGCGTTGGTACGATGCCCCAGGTCCGCTAATCTTGTCGCGGTTAAGATTTTAACGACGCCATTTCGGATGACGACGGGCAGCCTCACCGCGATCCCGTATGGGTGACTCCGGTTGATAAGCTGCTTTGGTGAATTAAAACTCCATTTTTATTGAATTCAAGGCCCGCCACTACTGGGCCGGGTAGGGTTGTGTCTTACCAGAGCAGCTGGAATTGTGATGTAGTACACGGTAAGCCGAGAAACAAAATCTAAAAAGTAAAAATAGCTCCGGATAATAAGCTATTTTGAAAGAGGGCAAATATTTGGCGTACGGATTGTGAGGACGACTCTCTGTGTGAAGCAATGGCTTTCGGGGTGCTGCCAACTCCCGAACCTGATCCCGAATAATTCAAGCGCGATTTTGTTCGCAGATGGGTCGCTCCGATGTCGTCATCCGGCTAGACGTTTGCTGGTGGCGTGTACCGCAGGTGAAGATATTACGCGCATGTCCTGCTGCTGCTCCAACAGGATATCGTCACAGGACCCGGAGCGGTGGGTGTACACAAGAAATCTTCTTTTCCTCCGGCCCGTTGCTGTGTGCTGCTCCTCTCGACGGGCGTTTTTCGGTGTGGAAAAGGATGCGAACCACTAAAAAAATCAAACCTTTGCAGTACAGTGCACTGCTGAAGGGCCGGGCGTGGTCCTGAATGTGATTGTGCGAACGGTAATGAGTTGTAGGAGATTTGACGCCTTTTGCAGAAGTCTTTTTGATAATGAACATATTGTGAGGGGATTTAGAAGCTTGTAATCTTTTTTACTTCATATTCTCTCTATAGTTAGTATTCAAAGTTCTTTCTGTGATCTTTTAAAGTTCGCATGGATTTCATGTCTTACACATGGTTTTCAGTTGGTTCAAATGATTTTTTATGACAATAATTTCGATTCTACGGTTAATTACTATATCTGTACTGTTGTAATTTTCATTTGCTTAGATATTTGGCGTAATTGAAGTATTTTTTTGTGCATGTTGAAACATAAATTGACAAAAGCCGAACTTTTCTGCTAAGATTTCCAGAAAATAAGAAAGTTATTGTATAATCCAACTGCATTATTACAGTTTTTTCGCACTGTACAATTCTAATAATGTACGTAATTGTTAAAGATTTTACACAAAATATCTTCCAAACACCCAGAAAGATGTAAAAATACCTAAAAGAGGTCAATTTGTATCACCCGGTTCAACATTCATTCAACAATATCCTTCTCGAAAATGAATAATAAATCCTTGCTTTTTCTTCTTTTCAATGTCTGGTCATCACATACCTTCCGTTCACAAACTCTATTAGTACTATTGAACACCAAATTCGGTGGAAGCAGCTAATTCTTCGTATCACAGTTGATCTCTCGGAATTGCGCCATCTAATGTCTTGTGTTAGAAATTTTTCTATCCTGCTCACTTGTTACACTTTTTTGCACCACGGTGACAAACACGGCATACAAAACAACACGCAAGTACACACTTCCTTATAGCGCCAAATTCCAATCGCAAGCGACTCCTGGAACCAGGTTTGTGGTTAGACCGTTGCAGACCACTACCTTCCTGGAAGAGTGATCGTACATAAAACGATCGCAGTGTACCGCCACTGCGAACGCCGTACCAACGAACTGCACCAACACAAACGCACACAATCGGTAAGATGCACCCACCTCTTCTCCTGGCTGTGGAATGCATTCCTATTCCGAATCGTTTTAGACCTCGATGTTTGTGCTGTGCTGTGGCTTCTACGTACTCCGTGCTCCAGGTACACGGAACCACCCTGCGCTGCGAGAAAACAACTTTCCGAGCTCGCTCCGGCACCAGCACTGGGCTGGATGATGTGGTGCTTCCTCCGTTTGTGACAATCCCTTCAACCTGTTCTTGAAGATCAGTAGCCCTATGGCAAGAGGAAAAGAGCAAGGTAGAAACAAACCCAAAAGTATGGCAAGGGTGGAAAAAAGGCAAGGAATCGAGAATGTTTTATTGACTGATGCATACTAGGGAGACACTATTTGCTGTTGCTCTTGTCTCTTGCTTTCCTTTTTTTTCCTCTAGAACTTTAGAACAATGCACAACTATTCATTATACAAAAGCGCTTCGGAAAATGAGTTTCAGAATGTAGCGAAACAAAAAAATAAATAAAAAATAGAAAACAAATCTAACCCCACCACCAGAAGCGGAAGAAGACAGACCAAACAAAACATTGCACCGCAGCTCGGGCAGTGGAAGCTTTCCAAGAAGGAAATGCATAGTTTGGATGAAAGGTGTGTGGGCTTTTGTTCCCTTTCTTCGTCCAGTGCCGAGTGACAGCAAATGATATGTGCAGTTCGGCTTCTTGGATCTCTTCTAGAGCGCGCGGCTGAAATTGTAGAAGTCAGTGTGGGAAAGGGATGCAGCAAGAGAAGAAAAAAATAACAAAACATTCACCACTCGCTGCACCGCTGCAGCGGGATAAAATGGTGAAGCCAGCCAGCCAGTGAAAGAAGAAGAAAAATTAAACAGCGCACAGCATCTCTGCTATTGTCGCCGGTGGAACTGGAAGTTGGAACCGCCGCGAACTAACTCACCGCGGAACGATTCCCTGCACCTACTACTCGTATTTGGGTTCAGCAGATTATTTCCCGCTGGAATGCGCGGTGTCTATACACCTTCCTATCCTCTGCATCCTCCTTCTGCTGGCTGGAATTTCTCGACGAACGGAGAGATGAATAAATATAAATAAAAATATAGGTATAACCGTACGGGTGAAAAAACGGGTGGCACACAACAAGGAGGATTCCAGTTTCTATTCTTCTGTTTTCGTTTGGTGGCAGTGCATTTCGTTGCCGCTCTGTGCACCACTTCGTCAGTTTGCTGGCACTGGTGCAGAGCGCACTTTTTTATTTACTTTTTTTTTGTTTCCTTTCGCTACTTTTCCGCTGTTGAAATAATGCGGCTTTCGGAGGAACGACGACCTCACAGCGTTCTCACAGCTACCGGCTGCTTTTGCTGCTGCTGTGCTTTGCAGATGAAGTGATGAGGACGGTAAGGGTAAAGAATGCCGAATGCGCATTGATCGATAAAGTGCATCCGTAACGTTGCCATAGTCTTACGTCAATTAAACGTCTTACAGTTTAACTGCATTCTTGGTTGCACTTGCTTTTGCCGATGGCTCGTGCTTGCTTGGGAGATGGATATTTTCACACATTTTTCATTAGACCATTAGACCAGAAGTATAATAAAAGGGTCAACCACCTGTAGACACTATCAACGTATTAAGCATTTAATATTTCATTACTCGTATGCATTGGAAGTATGAAAGGCAATCAAACATATCCTGCTGGTCTATTTTAGTTCACTATATATATACGCCCATATTCACCGTGACTTACGTTTTGATCGTTCTTTGTTTTCTTTACTTTCAGGTTTGTATTTGCTATTTTTCTCTCTTCAAGAATAGTAAACTGAAGCAGCAACTGTGTTGTAAGTAAGAGCCGACAATGATCCTTCTGATAAATTAATCTAAAAAATCTGACAATTCAGCCACTGTTAACGGAAATATTAATCAGCCGAATATTCTCATACCAAAATGACAGTTGCGCCAGGATGGAATTGAAATAGTTTGGAATATTGTATTACGTAGGAAAACGTCGTTTTAAATGATTTGAATAGAAAAATCGTTGACGAATAAATTTGTTTAAGCACTAAAACATCAATGACACGTGATCTAACCTGCAATGAATCAGCCTACGTTTATGTTACTTTTATGTTCAAATGCTGAAGCTAGTTTGACGCGTGGATTTGTAGGGAGTGTAGTTTCATTTAGAAACGTAAAAATTCCAGTGAGATATTAGCTGGGATCGTAAAACTTCTCTATATCACATTATGATGCTCTTAGAAAGGATCACCTTATGTAACCTCGTTGTGGATTATCGATTAAAAGAAACAAGGCGAAAAATACTGCTCATTATTACTTAAATTATGTAATGTAGCAATGTTTGCTTCTAGTACAGCTACTTAAAATTGCTATAAAAACTAACAAATATAAATAATGCAGTATATTGGGAATCATTCAGTGGAATCTTAAATCGCGTACAAGTCTTCTCTCAAACGGATTGTTTTAATAGCGCTCGTTTTTCGCATTTAAAATTATCAACGTTTTTTTTACGTAAAACAGATACTGGGGCCCTTTCCGTTTTAAGTTCGTAGGCTGAAATTTCAGCCTGTCAGCTGTTTGCATTGTATAGCAGTTTTCGAGTAGCTATCTAAGGCGGCACTCTGGCACCAATCGAACACGACATCGAACATGAAAAATGTATGGAATTTGACATGTTCGATTAGATAACCATTTTTTCCAGTTCGATATTTTGCCATTGTTTTGATCAGGTACTCGAATCTAATTCTAGCTCAAATTAGGCTCAAATAATCTAGGCTGAAAATCGCAGGCTTGTTTTGTGTGTGGTTTTGTATGGAGAGTTTACATGATTTCAGCCTCCAACTGTCAAACTCCATATAAAAAGCTAAATAGAATCGTGAAGGGCCCCACTGTTGGTTTCACATGTGTGTACATGGCTCAGTAATGTGGTTTCTGCGTTGCATCAACCACTACTACCACCCAATGTACCAATGTTCGAAGCGCGCGCGCTCTGTTGCATGAACAGGTTTGGTTTTATACCACCAAACCAAAATCCTCGAACGCATAAATATTGTGAGAAGGTGGTTTGTTTGACTCAGTGGACATGGAAAATGGCTCTCATTTTCCATCTTCGCTCTCCCAGTTCGTTCGCTCTCGCTTCTCCCATATTAGCTCTCTGCGCTCGTAAGGATATGCGGTGGGAAAGTGTCCTGTTTTTGGAGAGCGCGACGCGGGACCATGCTCTCTCCGATTGCAAATTGCTGCTAGTGACGGCTCCCCGATACCTGAGGGAAACTTGCCGGTAAAACATTGCGACTCGCCCCATTAAAGGAAAATAAAACCCATACACACGTAGCGACGAAACTGTGTGTGTGTGTGTTTGCCTGGCCCGTCTTTACACACCAGGTTAGGGCATGTGTCCACAGAGACCGGAGGGGGGCAATAGACGCAAGGATACTCTCGCGCTGCTGGGAAATGTGAGGGCGCGTGCGGGTTCTCGGTACCGCTCAATGTGTTTTCCCGATTCTTGTCGTGCGGGTGCAAAACTGTATACACACAGATAGGTTCGAAAAATGCGAAAAATCGCTAAAAGAGAAGTTTTTCACGATTACAAAAGTAGTTAGATACAACAGACATGATGCATCAAGTGGAAAGGTGTTGTTTGGTGCTTTTCCAGCTGTATTAATGTCATCTTTCGGCCTACAGACAGTAGAATGCATCTATATGTGGATTTAGATAGGATATCGCAGAAATGTCGTAATGTGCACTAGTACCTCGTGAATGATGCGTGGTAGATGCTGCAAAAAGCTTGTGTTAGTGTGCAGTAGACTAACACAAGTGAAGTGAAGTGGACTTACGAACAAGCAAATAGGCTGTGTCCATGCGTATGGGACGAGGGATAAGTGTGACTTTATCAAACGAAAACTCACAAAATTGTTCGGCAATAATTTAGTTATGGTGGTGCTTGTTACTTTTCTTGGTAGTTTTATCAGTTATTTGATTTAATATTTATGTGTTCAGTGTGTTTGTTTACAACGTTCTGTCCCATGTTGCGCATCGGCATTGATTTCAATGTGTTTTGTTACGCATTTGTAAGAGCATTTTCAGTCTGTTGTGCATATATTAACAATTGACAAAATGGTTCTGAGTAATGATCATATTTTGCCAAAAAAACCTTATTTTATAACCAATTTTTCTGTGTACATTCGTGTAAAAATCATATTCTACACAAGTGTGCTCATGAGAGTTCTTTTGATACTCTCTCTGCTGGATACATACTAACAGGGATTTAAACAGTGAGTGAGAGAGTGATTTCCACAACACAGGGAGAGAAATAAAAACGCCATCACACATACACATATATACCGCGCAAGAGAGGAAAGAACTTTCTCCAAAATGTGATAAATCAAAAAAAGGAAAAATGAAGACGTTGAGGAACGCGGGGTAGGAGGAACAGAGAAGCATCGCCCCCTGCGTAAGAAGGCTACGAATTTTAGGAGCATAATCGATAATTTTCCGTCTATTCACCCATGTCTGCATCCTTGTAGTACGTCTCTGCACGTATATGATGAAACGGAGTGGTGTTGAGAGTCTTTTTACTGTAGAGCACTACCACTACCCTTGAAGGCTTTTTGAGGTGTGGTAGTAATAGAAGCTTGAACGTAGAATTCAAATGTTAATATACAAACGATTTCATTGGAAAATATATGATGATTTTCAAGAGAAATGGCAACATTGGGGAATAATTTAGTATTTTGCGGACCTGATGGTGGAACTCCTGAAAGGCGACAATGTGGTCTTATTTCAATCACTTATCTTTATTTCGTGCTAGCGCATGTAGACTACTTAGCCTTACAGACTCAGCTGAAAGGATTAGGGTAGTATCACAAGTAAACCAAGCTTAAGGATTAGGTTTGCAAGATGTTTTTCTCTGCTGTGTTTCATAGTTGTACATGAAAGTAATGATAAAAGCAAAAACTCGAGAGTAAAAACTCGATATAATGCTTACGCTATCTCTTTCTATCTCTATCTCTCTCTCTCCCTACTTCTTTTACGCTCTTTTCTCATCCCCAAACAGTGGGAAGAAAAACTCTCCAACAAATGCACTCTCCAAACGAGGCACGAACGCCCATAATGTGGCTGTATACGTGAAGAAAACCCTCACCCCAAGGATGTACACTGGCGGGGGATATATGCGTGTGTTAGTGTCCAGCTTTTTATACAGCACAAACATATTTAAGCATCCCGACAGGCGCACAAAAGCATTGCCTCTAAGAGTGAGTCCCCTTCGTGTAGACAATTTTCTTCGCAGGTTAGCCCAATTGTTCCACTAAACCAACTTAAATGTTTTACCCACTCTTGGGGCCTGTTTTTTTATGTTTTTCGATTTCTGTGCCGTGGCTGTAAACGGTGTCATTCGTGGGATGGTGGCATGTAACTTTTGTTGCTGACAGGTTAGGGCGGTAACGGTGTTCCAGGGCTGGGGGTATGGTTCACGGGTGTATAGGGTTACAATGGGAATTAGCCCACAAGCCACAGAAACTCCCAGATTATACTGATNTTAGACGACAAATCTCTTACCATCTTTTTCTTTTTTACCATCTACGTGAACCCACGAGCCTGGTTGTTACCGGCGTGTATTTTTACACCTGTGTTACTGTGTCCTTTCGGTTTCAAGTTCACCATTGTGTTTGTACCTTGAGTTATGAGATTGTGGACTTTTTGCGTATAGATTTTCTTACCATTTCTTGAATGTGCTGTAGGTTTTTGGTCGGTTTTTTACGATTTCTTTGAGTTTTGTGTATAAACCTTATTTATTTATTTGAAAAATTCTTACTCATAAGCTAATGTCTTGCTATGTGTAATTCAGATGATGTGTGCCAAAAGATAGTGTTATACAACAATGTACATTGACTGACTCACAATGCCCCTAATGCTATAAGTGATCCCAATAAGCCATGCAAAGCATGTCCTTCGCACACAAGCGCAGGGCCTCCGCGCGCGGTCTTTTAGTGGGGCAACCGAACAGCTCCGCCAACACAATAAATGAGGACGATTATCACCACCATTCTTCACCGTTTTTGCCGATGGACGGCAGTGCCGAAACCGGCACCGATAGGTATGCCGCAATAATATCCGCTATTGCGGCAACCGAACAGCAGGAGCTGGAGCGCTGCAACGAGCGCAACCGGTGCGTGGGGCCGCCAGATGAAAGCGCGCTCGATCACAAGTTCGACCGGCTGCTGTCGGAAGTGCACGGTCTGCGAGATCAAATCGGCGATCGGATCGAGACGCTCAACCGACGGCTAACCCAAACCAACCGCCTCTTCCTGGCGCATCAGGACTATGGGCAGCGATCGAACCGGGCCGGCGATCTATTGCTGATCGGTGTGCCGACCACCGTCCAGGGCGAAGGGCTTCGCGAGTGTTACGTACGCATTGCCCGCCGTCTCGGATACGCGGAAAGTGAAATCCCGATCGTGCACATACGCCGACTGGAGGTGGTGGGATCGTCCTCCTGTGCGGATGTGAAACCGTCCCGGTACAGCATTGCTGTGCTAGACAACATTGCAAGGACGCGGGCCGGGAAGCTGGCACGGACCGGGTCGATCGAACCTTCCGTCCAGCCACCGGCTGTGCACGTGCAGTTTGTGTTTCGAAACGCGCGCAACGAGTTCTATCGCCGGTACCAGGAGGGTGGCCGGGCAGGGACGGGACTGGCGCTGCAAGATTTAGGCTACGGTGGTGCGGACGGCCGAGTGTACGTGAGTGAAAATCTGACCCGCGGGAATGTTAGCCTGAAGGCGGAAGCAATGCGGTTGAAGCGGGACGGAAAAATCAAGAGTGTGTTCACGGTAAATGGACAGATCTACGTCAAGCGTACGGTGGACCATAGGCCGGAGCTGGTCACGAGCAGTGTCGATCTGTTGCTGCTGGATGAAACGAAGATGAAAGCAAACAAGTAAGGAGTCGGGCTTTTTTCTAGTACATTTTTTTGATTGTGATGTTTTCTTTGTTTTTTTTCAATTTACTGTTTTTTATCGGAGATTTAAAACAAGATAATACGACAGATAATTGTTTTTGACATTATTCCCATGAAAGGAACTCCCGTCAGTTATTTGGAACTGTCGTCGCCATGGCGGACGAAGACATGCGTGTAGGCATATTTTTGTGTTTTATTGTTTTAACATCTAAGTTTTCGCTACAAAATTGTTGGAGTAGACCCACATCAGGTTGGTCCATAAATTGTCAATGAAACGCAGCTAGATGATGTTGGACCGGTTCGCTGACTAGGGTACAACTTCATCTCCTTCAGCCGTTTCATCTCCTCAAATGATCGCTGCGAGTTTTGGCGTCATTGGCTGCAGCTCTGAAACAAGTGAACGCAATTTCCGCTTCCTGACATGTATGTTTAATGTGTCCCCCAGGTACTTTTTCACTGCTAGGTCGGTTGCATCGACCTCCCGGCCAAGCGAACGCAGTGATGCAGCCTATTTGCCCTCGTTATTCGTTTTCAGCATCCTTTGGAGCTTCTTGTCGCTCAGGGTCGTCGGTCATTTGGATCTGGATATTAGAATTCTTTGATTTTAAGACACTTTTGGGCGCGATTGAGTAGTTTCTGTTATGTTTTGTCATGAAGCGTTGATTTAATTGATGGTTTCATTGCACAGTAATATTGCAGGCCGTCATTCATTCTGATGAATGATATAACCACGATGATTATATTTAAATTTGGCACGATTCAAAGAGATTCTGAAACCTAATTTTTGCCCAAAGGGAGTTGGTGTGGTGCAAGGACTATAAATACCTACATATATTTGAAACTACTACGGATCAGTCCTTCCAGTGCACAAGGTTTCATATAAAACCACATATTTCTTCGCTCACAACAATCGCCATAGAAATCCTCTGCCATGATGGCAACTAAAATTAGAACCACCTCAATCCTCCTGTAGTTTAACTAGCATCCTTGGTGTTGCGCAAAGCTATCTGAAATGCTTCTCACATCAATGGTACAATAACCTGATGCATTTCTTAGCTGCAATATATATATGGCATATAAACAAAGAAAAAGGAACTGTTGTGACACCATTATAGCATTTCCTCATCATTGCCTTTCCCGGTCGTCATGTTTTTTTGCTCCAATTGCTCCAAATTCACCCAACTTCATTGGACTCCACAAACCCATTCGTTCCTACTACCGATGACAGAACCCCCCTGTTCTACGATCGGTGGAAAATAGGTTGCGGCTAGGGCGCACTCTGCCAACCACAGTTACTGGCACAAACTCCGCTTAGTTCACCCGCTAAGGTGTTTAAGGAAGGGGGAGAGTACGGGAAAATCAAACCACAATCGATCGCCCTCCATAAATAGCAACCATGGGCAGGGAGGGGGGAGAACCGTCTTCGCGTCCTCGGACGGAGCGTTTTCATCGCAGGGAGGGGGGTCAATAATAACTCATTTTATCGTCCGCTTTTTCGACCGCAAGCGCTATAGTCGCATGCCTGGAGCGCCTTCTCGGTCTAGTGAAGATGCAGATGAGATGCTGCGGCGGCCTTGCTGGCTCGTAATGCAGTTGCCGCCATGGTTCCCACGAATATAAAATTGATAATATTTTAAAGCTACCCCGACAGCTATCTTCTCGCCCTTCAACTACCTTTTTCAGGTGCACGGAAAGCGCAAGAAGCGCTCTGCGCTCTGGTCGGTTTTCGTGTGTTGTCTATGGAAGGGGAAATATTTTCCACAAACCGCAACCTCCATCGATCGGTTGATCGGAACTCAAGAATATGGAGTAACAAAATAACGTTGTCTCCAACAGGGAGCAGCGTTTTAAGCAAGACCGATTGAACTATTCTCACTTTTCCCGTGGGTAAATCTTTGACCCTGCGGTAAGCATTCGGTGCGGTTTCTCGCTTGATTGGTGCCGGCTAGTACAAATCACTTTCGTGCGTCTGGGATTATAACGAATCAAAAGAAGTTTTGATGCACTTTAATGGTTTTTAAAGGGTGCTAATGCTATTCAACATTACCTACAATTGTTTTCCTACTATACGAAAGACTTTTTATGTTTATGTAAAGAAAACTTTAAACAAAGTATCGCTTCCCCCGTTTGACAGCATTCGTAATTTTTAATAAATGCTTTTGAAACAATTTGACACATGTCATTTATGTGATAAGGGATTGGTGACGGAATCTTTCGACTGCTTTATAATGAATTTAAATTTCCCAATCACAGCCATGCTAAAACTTTTTGATGATAAGTTTTTTGCTTGCTTTTAAAATCCTCATTTGCACTGAAGATTAATTAAAAAAACATCGTTTTTTCGACTCCTATCGAACCTTTCCCCATCCTGTCAAACTTGTGTTTCTATCGTGCACTTATACCTTCTACTACAGCGCAAAAAATTAACCTCGAACCCATTTTGCATTCGTACACCATGGTGGGCCTGCGACCATCTTGCTCCCGGGGTGACATAAATTTGCAATCACTGTCCGCATCCACAGCAGCATCCTTTGCCGCCTTTTGCCGTCGCTCACTGTTATCATCACGCGCGCGGCCACTCATAATGATGATGGGCGTGGCAAAGCGGAAGACGCTAAAACAACCCGATCAGCGAAAGGTGGGTGAGCAGCACCACCTCGAAGGACAGAGGACAGGTGCTTGAAACTTTTTGGAGGGCTGTTGCCCAGTTTTTGCAATGCGCTTCTTGAGGATGCTAGAAATTAATGGAAAAGGATTAACAATTAGCAACAGTGGTTTTTCTTTTTGGTAATTTTAGTACCACACGCACTCACAACCGCTCACAGAAAAGAGTTACGTGTGTAGTAAACAGGCGACAGGAAATTATGCAATAAATTAGAAGCGAGACGTGCTTTGGGCTGACAGCAGTGTTGTTTTCCGTAAATTTTATGAAAATACATTGTCACACAATTCAAAATGCGTTAACTTAACTTGAAAAGTAAACGCACATTCACTCCGTCAGCTCGAAGATCTAGTATGTTACAGTAGTGGTAGCAATTGCAAGGCATCATTAGTACTTGTTCTATATGTGTTGTTGCGCGCCCGTAACTCAACAAGAGCTTCCCATTTTGGGCTGGAATGTGAAGACACCGCCAACTGAGGCTTTTCAACGCCGTAAGCACTCGCGAGATCTTCCAAACCCCCAGCAGCGGCAGCTCCCGTTCGTACACGCGCTCTCCGAGTGCTGCTTTATCGTAGTGTGGGAATGTTGTTAAAACCACCACCCCAATATCATATTTGGCTCCCCATTTTTTTTTATTAATTTTTTTAAGCTCATCATCTCCTCCACCCCCCTGTCGAAAAAAAAACGATTCACTTCGCTCTCGGCTACGTGCGAGCAGCAAATGCTCAGCGCTCCCAAAACCACTGCTCCGAGTTCTCTCTTGGGTTGCCCCAATGATCCTCATCCTTCTGCCCTTTCGGCACCCTCCCCCCATCACCTCTGTGCCCAAAGGTTTGCCTCTATGTGTATGTGTGTGTATTTTTTTGTTATTTTCTTTCCGGCACTACGGTGTGCGCTGGTGTGTACGCAATACACGCGGTGCGCGCGGCGGCGATGACCTTGTGGCGGTTCGACCAGTTCGTTGAACCTTTTGAGTGAAACGCGCGCGCCAAAAAACAAAATGCGAACTACAGAAAAGAACAAAATAATACAAACACACACATACAGGGGAGCGCGTGCGACGGTCAAAATGTGTAACTAACGTTTCAACCGTCGCGCGAAATCAAATTGGGAATCTGTCGCGCGCGTTTTAGCTACGGACACCCATCCTCTCTGCCCGCCGTCCCTCACTGTCGTCACGGTCCCGGTCGTGCCCTTTCGATGCCGTCTTGCTCCTCCAGCCTAGCAAAGATGCAGTGGACTTTGCTGCTGCCAAAGTATGTGCATGGCTCGATGTGTGGACTTGGCTTTTTTTTTTTGGAGGGGTCGGCTTTGGGTAGTATCACTTTTCCACCTATGGTGTGTGAGTATGACGATAAGTAGTGCCAAGTACCATCAACCACTGTGGATTGATAAGTTTGGTGAATGAAGTAGAGCAAAAGCTTCATTGTTAGGTTTTACATAACCTTGTCTTACAACGAAGAAAAATGTCTGAGATGCATCCTTGCATGATCCTCTGGAGGATTTACCCCAATCATCCAGTTTGAAAATCTCTTAATTTTTCACTATTAATGCATTGTTCCGAAATAAAACCCCTCCAACGATCGTGTTCCGTACACTTTACAACGTTCTTTCATTCCCCCTCCTCAACGCCCGCTCCTCTGTCCTTAAACACCCATCTATCCATACGGTGCCGCATGTTGATGATCAGTGTGGCGCCGCAACGATTAAATACATGATTGGTTGTTGGTGATGGTGTGCTGCGGTGATGGG
>VTWG01005145.1:0-25038 GCA_008817895.1 Anopheles fontenillei | reverse complement strand
CACCACGAAAGCTTATAATCGGTTAACTTTTTCACGCGAAATGAAACGAACGATGATGATGATGATGATGTTGTTGGAGAAGTTAGCAGACGTAATTGTTAAACTTTCGCGCTTGCGGAAGTGCGAGTGGCGCAAGTGAGCCCGCTGGATGGGAGAGGGCTTTCTAACCGGCATCTGCCAGCACCGCTTAGGATAATTAGGAAATGATTTAAGCGAGTGGAAAAATTTGCAAAAATGCTTATCGAAATATTTCCCACCGATAATTGAAAGGCGCGTTGCGCAATTATTGGCCAGCGCCACACAGCAAGTGGACGGGAAGAGTTTCGATTTGGACAAACTTTAAATGTGGCATTCTTTTTGCGTTTGCTGGAACCGGTTACGAAATGGAAATGCTGGAACTTTAATTGAAAAATGTAAAGCGATTGTGAAGGAACGGCGCTTTTGCTTCGATTTAGTCCTCGATGGGGGGAGCGTGATTTAGCCCTCGATCGGTATCGGTGCTATCAATGACCTACATTTCATGCCTTCTGTGACGCCTTTGCAAGGAAGGAAGGGACATGAAATCAAACACAAACATCTTCGGTGGACAGTGGTGGCTTTTTAAATTAGATTTTTATCATACATCCGATGCGATGCGCCCTGGCAGTGTGCGATTGGTATGCGCTGATAGCTGAAACCTCCTGCAACCGGCGGGTGCCACACGCGCTGTTAAGACGCTTTGCTATGGAAAAATGTGTGTCTGCAAAAATCATCATCCCAGACCAAAGCCTTCGTTTAAATCTATGCGTGTTTGTCGTGTTTGTGTGCGAGCGCACTATATTTTTTTGTTCTTTTTCCATTTCACACAGCCGTAAAGATATAAAATTTCCTCTATTTATCAGATTACCATCGGGGGTTTGGTAACCTTCTTATGGCCAGCGGTATTAAACTTTACCCATCGTCGTCGTCACATTCAGTCGTTATCGCTTCATGGTACCGTGCCCGCCGTCTGTGCTGGAGAGCACCGTTTGCACAATCGTTTTGAACGTGAGCCAACACTCGGGAGCTAGTTAACAAACATACGGCCAAAAGGCGGCTTTAGGTTGGATGCTTTTTTTTATTCTTTCGCCTTTCCAAATACTCCTATCGTTTGAAAGAATATGTTCAGCTTCTGAGTGTATCTGTGTGTGTGTGTTTGGGTGGTGTAGCTAGGGGTCAGTGGTGGTCGAAAAGGATTGCTTCCGCAAGGAAATGAAGAAAAAGCGCCAACCATCTCGAAGGCTTGGATCGGATTTTTAATATTCGGATGAAATATTGAAATTGAAATATTTCAGTGAAATATTTCGTTCTTTTAAATTGCGCCCGAAAATAGTTTACTGCGTGTTCTGTTCTTCTGTTCTGTTTGTATCATGCATAAACGACCTATATTTTGTGAAGAATAAAAAAAACCATAAACGAAAAAAGTCTGACAAAAATAAATACAAAGAACGACACTCCGTACAAAAATCCCAACACCGAAAACCGATGCCAAACAAAGCAGCACCGGGAGGCTTCAAAGCAGGGCAGCACGAACAAATACTAAGCCACTAATACTCTGCACGAAACAAAAAATTAGCTCCCGAAAGCTTACAGTACAGGCTTTCGGGGACAGCCCCCGGGCCCGAGCACTGCAACGGAAGCTTCATGATAGTAATAAAAATAAATGTTATAATAAAAGTTTGTAATCCTTTCTCGCAAAAAAAAACCTAAATACACACACACACATACTGCATCCTCTCTGTATGCCCAATTCCCACACAAAGCGAACGTTTTGATCCTCTGGGGCGGGCTGGGGTGGGGTGGTAGTGTACTTATTGTCTCAGTGCCAAAGTTCGTGCATTTATCCAAACAGCTCACTTTTGCCACGAAAAGCGGGGATAATGTTTGATAGTTTTCACACCTCTCAATTTCCGCCCGTTTGTGGAGGGATTTGGAAAAGGAGAAGGGGTAGTTTTGGGACGAAGACTTGAGGCATCGAGCAGAAAAGAAATCGAGCGCCCGCTGCACAAAACAGCGCACTGCTCAAGAAGGGCAAACTTTCGCTCCCGGTGTGGTCCGTTGTGAGCGAAAGGATTTGCGAAATACTTTAGCAGCTTGGGCACGGCGCACGGCGTGTGCCACCGGTGAGGGGGGGTGTGCTACTGATGAGGATCAAACCCCTGCTACAAGCCAAAGCACTGGGAGCTAGGAGAGAAGCGCATAAAAATTAACCTCTTACCATCCGTTCTTCGTAAACTTAAAGCTGCTTCTTGCCCTGGCAACTGGCATTGCATTGCTGGAGAAGTTGTGCCGAAAAGGATTTCGGTTGAGGTATAATCTTTGCTCCCTGGCATCGGTAAAGTTTTTGAGTGGAGCATGTGAAAGGACACACATACGTGCAAGCAATGGGGCATTAGAAGCAAGGGATTAGCGATCACCCAGGGCAGGATGTCAACGAGACGAGCTGAGAAACAGGGGATGGGTCTTAATGAGGTGATCTCGTTGTACGACAGACGAGATTTGGGGATTGGGAACCTCTCCAAGTAAGATTAGGAAAAAGGAGCATAAGATGTGTACACCGAATTTCGTTTGATTTTCCAAACTCTTAGCGAGCAAAGCTTGAACTTGTCTTGCGGTTTGTCACTTCGCTTCCTTCAAAGTAAAATCTTTATCATCGCTTTTTCCTCCTGCAAGGCTCGCAACACGCAATTCCCGTGCATTGAAATGAGCGCACGTCTGATACCCGTTCTAATTCGAAATTAATTGTCATGTTCTGTGGTCTGCTTCCCCACGCGCCCTGTCCTCACCACTTTCATTCCATTACCATACAGCACGCCGAGGGGAAAATGTGGGACAATCCAGAAATCAATTTCAAACGCCACCCCGCCGCTTCGCTGTATGTTTAATGACGCCGCACGCATGTAACCCGGGCTCCGAGAAGTTGTGTTAATATTAAATTTCAATCAAACCGACCCACAAACAGTCGTGTTCGCCGAGCACCCCAAGCCAACGTGCCGATTAAGTGCTGGTGGAAACGAGAGCGAACGATTTAATTGATTGTTTGATGGTACGGTGCTGTTGCTCGTGCTGCTTTCAGCGCGACTGTCGTTTGAAGTACCGCCCCGTTTTGGCCGTGGTCACCACCAGCGAACAACTGCGCGCTTCGCAAAACTAATTTAAAACAAGCGTCCCACTAATCGTGTGTCATTCTGCGTACGAACGAATCGTCTTGTATCGATGGGTTATTCGGTCTTTAAGAGCTCGTTGGAAAGAGAGGCACACACACACACACATTGCAAGGGGTTTGAAAAGGTTCAACGACAAGCATCATCGGTATTTACATACCGATTGGGTACGATCTTCCCATTACTGAAAAAAGGATTGAAATTTGGAAGACGATACGGGTTGATGGAAACCTTAATCGATTTTCTGACTCTTCCACTGGATGCCGACTGTTACGAACTATTCAGAGCGCTTGACCGTAAATCAATCAATTACGACACTCTACTCGGAAGCCGTTTCAATTTCCAGCTGATAGGCAAATTTTACAAATTAGTTTTACCCCCTCACCCCTTTTTTCCCATACATCTCCCTCCCCATGGAGAAAGGAATCAATATTTCTTCCTTTTTTCGCCGGGGAGGTGACATTTAAATAAATTCCAATATTCAAATTAACAATCCCACAGTTCGATGCAGGAATTCAGCTTTATTTGAAGTGACATCTTCACGACGATGACGACGACGACTGTCCGGCTTTTGGGACAACTTGCAATCATGCAGAACGAACCAACACGAAAACCAACCGGCCACAATTTAAGGTGAACCATCAAACTAACCCTTCCCACCTGCCGATAACTTCGTTTCATTTACGTCGATTGCCATTGGCATGCAGAAGCAGATTGCGTCCAAACGGTGCGTCCATTCATCCATCCGGTCGAATGGGTTCGGATAGGTTTGTCCTGTTGATGAAAGTTCTAACAAACACACAAACACACACACTCATATGAAATCGATCTGGGGAGTTCCGATAATACATATCCAAGTTCCAAGAGCGTTTCGTCCTTGAACAACTTGGCATGGGGAATGTGAGACTTGGGGCTTGCAAGATGATTCGGTTTCGAGCGGCGCCCGGGAGCTGTCAAGCGCTGTCCAGTGCAGAACCGGATTTGCTGGAGCTATTGTCTTTGGCGTGTCTAGTGGCACGAGCGCTTTTGGTGAGTGAGTTTGAACTAGGTGTCCACTTGAAAAATGTCAGCTAAACTCGATGACCCAATTTGTTCTGGATCAGGGATCAGGTTCTGGTTGGCCGGGAGCTGCAACATCTTGTTCGTAAATAATCTTCAGTGTTCGATAAGCTTTTGCGAGAACGCTGTTTGCGTACCGGAGGTTTCGGTGAGTTTATTTGCATGGTTCGTCTAACGCTTCAATGGTTTAGCAAATGCGTCTATGTATGTTGCAAATGGAAATGCTTTAAATTGTTGAACTCTATTCGGTACTCGATCGAAGCTCTCTTTGGTTGATTGGATTGTTTAAAAAGTTCTTTCTTCGTGCAGCTCGATCGGGGGGCAGTTCAACGCGCAAGAAAAGCTTCCCGAAAGTGATAACGATGCAAGCCTGATTTGAATTCTGATTTGCTTAAGCAATGCAGAAACGACTTCGACCACATCGAATGGATGAAAATAGAGTAGAAAAGGAACGGCTACACGAGAAGAGGCTAACACTTTCCCAATCCTGATGCCATGAATAGCTGATGCTTGTTAAAACAAACAGAGCTCGAAATCGAACTACAAAACCAACTCCAAGCAACACAGCTGCCTGCATCGGTGTGCGATTGTAGAGGGAACACACAGCCTGCAAAGACAGCAACAGAAGAAGAACGCAAAAAAGCGCTCCCTTCCTTTACTTCCAACGCTTCCGAGCGGCTTCTCAGCTTTTCGAATGCAATTTCTTCCCTTTTGTAAATGCAGCTGCTGCAATACAATGCACAAAACAAAAGAGCGAACTCTTCCTTGCATTCCCTGCATTCTCTGCTGCTGCTGCTGATGATGATGATGGTGATGAGATTGGAAGCAACTAAGTAACGGGTGGGACGGCCGGCGGCCAGATGATTTTGCTTCTCCCAGACAAGAAAGTCTCCCTGCTTCTGGGCGGAAAAATGGCTAACAGATGTAAAATAAATAAAGCAAAGCAGAAGCGAGTGTTTGCTGCCCTCATACTCCACCTTTTCTTTTGGTTTGTGCCTTTAGTGTTTTTTTCCCCCGTGTTTGGGAGAAAGAAAGAGAATCGGATTGAAATACATGCTTGGGACCGTTTGTCTGCAAGTTAACTAACATTTATTTCGTGTCTCTCGTCCCACTCGTCCGATTGTGCCCATGTCCTGGCAAGGGAGGGAGTAGGTTCCATTGCTTTTCCGTTTTTCTCTACAGGGCGGGCACACGGGGAACGATTATGATGTACTAAGAACCAGTTTGCAAGAAGGTAACATTTGCCGGCAGAACCTAGGCGACGGGTGTCTTCCAGTTTTGCCGAAATGCCGAATCGAAAGGATGACGCTGCCGCTGCTGCTGCTGCTGGTTGCCTAGTTGCGCCCGGTGCTTTGTTCGACGACCGGCAACAAAACGGCACTTCGAGCTCCGACCAGATGTGGCCAAACGAAAGGGCGATCCCGCCCGCCCGGTAGAGTGGCCCCGTGCACAAAGTACACTTTTTGAATGATTGCAGCTTGATAAATACAATATTCATGAACCTGTGCAATCAGTTCACCGTGGATGGAGGTTTTGTGTTTCTGTGTTGTACCGTGGGGTGAAAGACGAGAAAGAAGTTTTGAATTATGGAACTACAAAACAAAAGCTTCGAGAAGTGGCGAAGAAAGAAATCAGGACCATGTTTAATAATGGTAAGACGAGATTGAATCGAGCATCGGTACATAAGTCATTGAGAGCTTCATCTGCTTTGGGAAATGGGAATTCTTCAATAGGAAAATCCGGTGAATGGTTTGAATTTATTTTGAATTTATTAAGACTGAAATCGGTACTAATATGTTTATAATTACAATATTTCCTTCGCTTCCCATCACTCGTTTGCTCTGTGTAAGGGAATTGGGGAGAGCATATTGAGCTTTTGTAATTCTCCAATGTGCATTCCCCAATGTACAAGTCATATGACACATAGATTATCTTTTAAAAGCTCTCTCAATCATTGGCAGATATCTACAAATATTGATATTAAGCTTTTTTACTCTAGACCTTTTATGGCTAACCACAATAACTCAATCAATGAACTTTCAAGAGCTCCAATATCTCTGCAATATCTCCAATATCCCGGGTTACAGCTCGAATGAAATTGAACGTAATGTTTAGTGCTTTTCTTCTGTATTCAATCAAATATTAACAAAAGTTTGGCTTATCGTACACCCATAGAAAGTAAATTCAATCCCCCAATTATTTAGACTTTTGCCTCCGCGAAGGGGCGTGCCACTGATGAGGATAACACCCTACTAACTGCGATAAAGCGATTCGAAGGAAATATTTCGTGCAGCTATAATGCATAAAGTGCTGAAAAGCCTTTCTATTGTGGTCCTGGGTAGGATTTCTATATATATATATAAATCTCGTGTCACGGTGTTTGTTGCGATCAACCTGCGAAACGGCTGGATCATTTTCAACGAAACTTTGCACACACATCATGGTGGTATGAGAACAGGTTTTAAGACTTACATCATTTTCAGATGTTACACTAAACTTAATTTAATTGCAAGAGCAATATTGTTGTTGTTGTATACAGCATTTTGACACTCGGTGTTAAGTGCAGTTTGCACTGGTGTTGAAACACCGTAAGCAAATTCGAGCAGTTTGTGAGCTCGCATGAGGCCTCGCATTCGCGATAGCTTTTTAGCGCTGGTATATGGGTACAGATATTCCCCGATATACGCTATATTTGGTATACGATTTTGGTATACGGTATGTTCTAAATTTGACAGTTCTTTGAGCAAATTGTACAATTTTGACAGATCGAATGTCAAATGCAAAATAACTTCCCTTTGTTCGAATTTCAAAAACCATTTCAAAAGCCATACACCTCGATATACGCCATACACGATACACGCAATTTCGCTATACGCGATTTTCTTAATTTCACAGTTCTTACACTAATTTGACACATCAAATGACAAACTCAAAATAAATTCCCTTTTGGTCGAATTGTAAAAACCATTTTAAATGGTAGAAAACTGTAATTTTTAGTTGAAATCAGATCAAATAACTAATTTAATGGCTAAAACCTACCCCTTCAAGCAGAATGATACGAAAATTAGCTATAATTTGACCAAAAACTTCCGAAATTCAACTTACGCTAATATTTGAGATACGCGATTGGCTCCAGTCCGCATGCATAGCATATATCGGGGAGTACCTGTATATGGTATATGGACAATAAACTCCGTGGTACCCAACCGGTTGATTGTCATAGCAGATCTTATTTACCTATTGTTATTACGACCGATAAGAAGAATCGAAGCTGTGGGAGAAAATCATAGTAATCATTGTAATCATTGTTTTTGTACTCCTCGGATTGCAAATTCTTCTATTTTTTTTATTAAAACGAGATATCAACTTTATCCCGTGTAAAACCGGGTAAATCAGTTAGTAAAGTATAAAAAGTCGTCCATGGACAACTGCACATGCTATGTTGCTATGGAATATCCAAGAGTTGAGTTATGACATCCTTGAATCGCAGGAAAACACATTGCTGCTGTGAACTGTGATAGCTTGAAATATCTTGAAAGCCAAATTGCATACATTAGTTTGAGAAAATCGCGTTAAGAAGACATCTATCTTAAATAAACAAAGAGATCATCAAAAAGATTGCGCTATAGACACTCCAATGCGCTATCAAATTAATGACGACGAGACATAATTAGACAAATTTGCTGGACTGCATCATTCTATTCATAGAAATTTTGTAAAAAAATTAAGACAATGCTAATTACTTGTTATATTTATCATTCCACGAAGCAAGATGAATTATGTCGACAAGCTTCTCGCAATAAAGGGTATGAAAATGGCATGTCCTCATTGTTATCGCTACTCCCTACACCCGTCATCACTACCAGGAACGATTCAATACTTTCTCACCCAACTACAGATATTGAAGCTATTCCCATTTTCCTTCACAAACCGGGAAAATCCTACCCCGTTTCCTGCCTCTTGCCCAAGCACATCCGCTGCATCGCGTTCAATAACTGCCCGCAGTGGACGGCCGGGCGGGGGCCCGGGATCGGTGAGATTTATTGAAAAGTGCATCGATGCTGACGGTGTGGTGCAGGCGCTGAAAAATGACTTTCCAGTTCCGCTCCAGTTCGCCGTGCTGTGCCGTTGTAGCTTCTTGGCGCATTGTTTCGGTGCCACCGCCTGTACCGTACTGCTTAATTTAATTTCAGCTAATTATGTTTTGTGTTTCATAATGCTCGTTTCGCCACTGTCGCTCGTTTGCGTTATGGATGGGCTTGGGTTTGTGGGCGCGCGATCGTGTCAGCAGCGTCATCCTCATCCACGGCAGTGGCGGTGGCAAGGAAGCGAGAACGATGACAATGTGTTGTTTGCGTTGCTGCCATGGTAGATACAACACGCGGCAAAGGGTTAACACGCTACTGAAGGGTGTTTGGCGGCACTTTATAGATGTATGCCACTGTCACGTTGCGTCGCAGCAGCAGCACCAGCAGCACCGTCATCATCATTTTCATCCACCGTTTGGGGCTTTTTATCGGAAACCGGGCTTCAACTCTTGAGGGATTTGATGGATTTTCCTGCTGCTGTGTGCTTCTGCGGGAAGTGTTGTGAAGCGCCTTGGTCACACTTCTTATAGCGGTGCTTATGGACACATAGACACATCGTTCGGGATTCCCTTTTTTCTGCACCACGGCCCCGGCATCTCTCGAGAATACTTTTATAATAGAATTTACTCCTCCACTCTCCCGCAGCAGCTGCTGCGTGCAGCGCTTTTCTACAGCAACGGAAAGAAAGTAAATGGAAAAATGGATAGGATAATTCATTTTTCTTTGGTGAGTTTGTGTGCCTGTGTGTGTGTGGGCATGGAGCAACAAAGCAAAAACGCGCCCGAAGGACGGATACAAAAAGTGGTAAATAAAATCGGATGTACTCGAAAGCAACGCAAGACAACTGCCAACCCCCGTTCGCAAACGCCCCAGCTTCAAGGAGAGGACTTTATAATTCTGAACTAGTATTCCTAGAAAGCTTGACGGAAAAGTAAACAAGCAAAGGCAATGAGCAGCAGAAGTAGCGCACAGAAAAGAATGGTGTAGCCGAAAGGGCGAACGAAAAGTTTTAACGAAATAGAGCAAACAAAATGAAAAGAAAATTCGTTGGTTTGTTTTGACGAAGCAAAAAAATAAATAAAAAACAGACAACAAAACAAACACAACACAACAGCCCCGTACCAAACCAAAGACGAAACAGTGCTTTTTTTTCTCGTCTGGGTGCAAATCAAAAACGAACTACACATAGCCCCCATTGGGCCTCCGTCCGCCAGCAACTATCGTGAAGTGGACCCACCGCGTACAGAGGCTCGGACGAACTTAATTAAATTGAAATTTAATTTCACTATTGTAGCCATTTTTCACTCTCTATCTCTCGTGCGGGCTTGTGGGTCGGAGGCCCGAAGCAAACTGCACGTTGGCTACGCAGTTCGGGGATGTCTGAGCTGACTGGAGCTACACACCCATTTAATTTCATCTCGCTGGCGATGGCAGGCGGATTGAACAAATGCATTACAAAGAGACCCTCCCTCCCCCCCACTACTCAAGTGGCACGCTTTAATGGGGGAGGGGAGTACCTGGGGGTTGGAAAGAGCGGAAAGAAAGCTGGTTAATTTGATGAAAAAAGAGTCGTAAATAAAATGTTGTGCCAACAAAGCAGGAGAGGATGTGCTAAAACATATTGAAAAACATAAATTTGGAGGAAGATTTAAAAATATACCATTGAGAATGCGGGAGCGAACACTCGAAATGTCATCAAAACTTTTAATTTAAAGTGAAGCATAGAATGAATGTTTTCCTTTTATTATTGTTTGCTGTGTAACTGCTGCCGTTTTTCTTTCGATTCGTTGATGATGTTAGATTCACTTTGTTTCAGTTGCGTTTTTTGATAGATTGTATCTTATGTTGTTTGATGTTTCAATACACTGATTGTCTTTTTACTTGTCTTTATTTTTCTATTGTTAGTAATTACCATATTGTTTCATGTATTTTACATATCTTTGCATGGAGCTTAAATAATCGTGTTTTAAATTTTTATCTACTCTTGCCATCGTTTCATTTCTTTTTGAAATAATCTAGCTTTCCTATATCACATCGTTTTCTACTTGTATTTAAGACAATTTAAAAATATGTTTTTAAATATCTGTGCAATGACAGATCTTTCAAACGAATTATCATTTCATATTTATCAACACTCATTTCCAATCACATCGTTTTTTGCACTTTACCATACAATCATACGCTCACAACGAGCAATTAATTTTCATGATCAACTTTTCTTTGCGAGTATCTACTTTTTTTTTGTTGCCGTCCACATTTTCCCTACCCGCATGCCATAAGATATTTATAAAAATAATTAAAAGTAGTTCCGCTCAATGTACGACATAGTCGGGTATAGTATATGGGGCGGTGCGTGTGTGACACCACACACGCAGCATCGCGGCTCAATCGACAACCATCCATTTCGTATTTAATACCCATTCGAAAGCTGCGGGAAGCGGCTTTTCCCCAAGCTTTTGCATTTGTGTGTCATTGCGTCCATTTTTGCTTTACTGCCATTCCACATCCACCACACTCCGGTTACAATGGTTTACAATGGGTTGAAAAGGGGCTGGATTTTCGCCCAATCGCTGTTTCATATTTAAATTGTCAAACATGAAATATTGCCATTACAATTGTTTGCTTTCCTGTTTTTCTTACCTGCCCAACACGTTTCGTGTTCGGCGATACAACAATTGTTCAATTGCATTAAAAAAAAAAAGACGGATGACACCGGCCAACACACAACGCACGAAAGCGGGGGGAGAAATTATTTTCCCCTTGGATTGATCACTCTGGAAATCAATGCAAACAACATGCGCGACAACGCGCGTGCTTAATTTGCATTCACAAACACACAGAAAGCAATTACTGCACCGTGCCACGCCGGTGGACGCTGCACGCTGCAACGAACGCATTCTTACCAATTATGCAACCTTCCACCGCTTAATGGTGGCCGATTTAATGGTTAAACGGTCGACAAACAGCACGGAACATTTTAATTAACAAACAACTGGACATTATTAAGCGTGGGGCTGGTGCAATGGCGATATATGTGTGTTATGTTGTTGTTCAAACTGGGCGAAAGTATTAAATGAGTGTAAATTAAGGAAATTTGGAAGGTGGAAACTTGTATGAAGCATCGAAAAAATCACCAAAACAAAGAAAATTGCTTGCTTTTGAACGCGTGAAGTATAACTTCAGGGGTACTATTACCGACTGATTACGAAAGAGGGCGCTTCATGATAAGTATTCCAAGTAGAGAATAAGAAAGAATTCAGATTTATTTCTCGATTATATGGCATCGCGCTAAAAAAAATATAAGAAACAATAAAAATGAGGGAAAATTGTCCAAAATCTTGTGCAATAATCCAAAATCCATTTCTAACGTAGACGCATTGTCTAGATCTTTTCCGCCAAAGCTATACTCTTCCATTACGTCTCAACATCCATTCAACTGTAAACGAACCAAAAAGAAAGACAAACAATCTCGCTCGTACCAGGCCTTCAAGAAGTCACTACGGCACATTTTCCCTCCCAAGGACACGGAAGGATTCTCCCACGACAACATCCACCGCGTGCGCCGGTTATTTCGCATTTGATAGTGCACTTGGGCCCGCGTTATTCCTAATCGTCGGTGACAAACGATTCGCAAACAATCATCGTTCAGCTGGAAGCCAATAGTCGATACGAGTGTTTGGCATGAGCGTGCAAGAGACCGAGAGAGACAGAGAGAGCCGGGAAAGCTTCACCGAAATATTAAAGTATCATCGTAAAGCTGTGCGCTTCTCGTTCGGAAGCTGGAACAAAACACAGCCAAAGCAAAGTAGAATGCGGGCGAGCTTTTAAAAGAAAGAGTGTGAGAGAGAAAGGGGGTGTGAGAGATGGCAATTGTGAGATAGAACGGGATAAGGCGCAAGGATTGAAATATTTGTTTATTTCACTACGCTCGACTACCGAAAATGTGACAGTGATTGCGGATTGGATTGTGCTTCGGGCGAAAAGATACATCCCAAGAACCTTTGGAGCCTTGTTTGTTTGCTTGCCAGCTTCATCTAGAGCATGTCCGCTATGATTGCTTTAGTGAAATAAGCTCCTTTTTTCGTATTGGTTTTAACAATTTATTTCATATCATTCAACCTCATTTATGCAATTAACGAATCTCCTGCTAATTGGCACTATTAATTCAATTTCAATTGCAAACGAAAAGAGCACACCAAACAGTTTTTGCCGCATGTAATGAGCGTGATTACGATGTCTGAATATTTAATTTCGTCAATCAGTTCGTCCATCAGCCATGTGTGTGTGTGTGCCTTTAGTGAGCATTATTTGTACAATGTATTATTAATGCAGCATTAACAGGCACGCCCGCTGCGTGCTGGTGAGCGGTTATTAATTGGACAATTTAAATTTAAAATAGCCTTTTAGCTTTACAAACGGTTTTTTTTCAGCAGGTTCCATGTGTCGACTACAGGATCGTAGAAAAATATTTTGAAATATTCTTCCATCTGCATTCATGATGCTAACCAATGCAACTGTAAGCATCGACACCGGGCAAATCGACAGCTAACGCCAACGACGATCCGGGCCCCAGCTTGAAAGCGTACCGTGAAGTGGAGCTGCGAAAATCTCAGCTCCTTCGTCTTTGGGCACACATTTTCAACTCATCATGGTAAATATTTACCGAAATAACCATAGAATTCCAAATGGACTTGATGCTGCACACACCCAGCAAGACGAAGGCACTGTGCGAGCGACGGCTCCAAGAAGGCGACACTCCAAAGCAACCAACCCAAGGTTCCCGCCGAGTGGAAGAATTTACCATTCCGTCCTTCCGTAGGGCGTTGCCGGAATTGACTCTTTTTTGCGGTTTTCACGCTTCACATTTTTCGGTGTACCGACACACACCCACACACACACAACCAAACACACGCGTCAATAGCCTATCGAGAAACCGAGAGTCAAGCATCGAGGGTGGAAATGGAAACGCTGAAATCGCTTCGTCGCCTCAAATCTGTCGAGTGTGTGTTTGAGCAGTATCTGTCGTTCCGCGAAACTGGAGCGAAATGGAGAAGCCAAAACATAAACACCACGATGGCAGAGACCCCTCGGTCTGGCTGTCTGTGCCGCAGGATCTCATTCTACGTCTCCGGTCTCCCCCACTTTTGGGCTCCCCAGTGCCGGTGGATGAACAAATAAATAATTCACTTTTATGCTAAAAATTGAAGCGAAATTTTTATTTACTTATCATGAAAACCAATTCCACGTGCCGGAAGATGAAGGTGTGCGCGTTGGGGGTTTTTTATCGCTGGTGGCCTTTTTGCTTACTTGTAGGTGGAAGTGTTCTGCAAACGCAATCGAGAACGAAAGTAACATGTTGAGTTTATTTTACTTTCCAAACGCGCGTTCTGCCAGCTGAAGGAAGCGAAAGCAAATCTTTGATGGATTTGGGACGTGAAGCAGTGCAGTTCTATAGGGTTTTTCGTTAGTATGTTGTTTGATGAATATGTTTACTTTGGGCCAATTTTGTGGGGAGTAAATTCGCGATCGGGCTGTCTTCGATGGCAGCAGCATTTCAAAAACAGGGATATTAAATGTGTAATTAATTAAAGGAAATTATCCATGACTTCTTAATCATTTCGTATCTGTTTTGTGGATGTTTTGAGATTAATATGGGTGCAGTTCATGTGTTGATATTAAGCAGTTCATGTATTCATATTAGGACACGTTTGAAGAATGAGGTCATCAATCAATGCAAATCTTTGTCGATCGAAAAATGGATATACTCAAGGTTGTACTCCACATAGCTCTGGCACATCTGATATATAAAAAGCCAACACTTATATTCACATAACACTTCTTTTTTTGCATGGGCTTATTCCACAGGAAAGACCTTTGCAGGATATTGCTTAACTGCGTTCAGGCTTGAGGATTTTCCAGACTTTCCATTGATTCTGCTGTCTAGAACTGTCTAGAAAAAGCAGAGTTTTGGAATATCTGTTTTAGGACTCAAACATTACTGGGAACTCTAAGAACCCTGTAACATTCATACAGAGGGCACCAGTACCTTGACTAACTAAAACCAGTGTAGTACTGCTGAGTATTTCAATATTCAGATTCTGAAAGAAGTAAGCAGAATGTCGAAGAACCTGATGATGGTCGTCCATCTCGACAGACATTGATCTTAAGAAGCTGTTCTTACATACTTAAGAGGATAACTCTCTTCTTCCAAGAGAAGAAACTATCAGTGCACCTTGCAAAATTTACTAAAGAATAGCGCCTGAAATTATGCAATCCAAGTGAAATGAGCCGTTTTTAAACAGCTTGTTCATTTTTAGCAACTTTTTGAACCTTTTGTCAACATCATTCTACTCTTCTCATACACAAACCGACGTATTTCCCAAACTCTCTTTAAATTCTTCCCCCAACAACGTGTCGTCTTGTCACTCCGTGCAACAACAAAAAATCTCCTCGTTCAATCAAACCCCTAACAACTCCTTCGACAAACGGGGCACATTAAGCACCAACCAGTGCATAAGAAATCAGCTTGCCGTCCGTTCCAGTGGCACCCACGCATTCACCCTGATTGCATCCACGAGCAGCAGCAGCAGCAGCGCATTCATTACTGCAGCCTGCACACTTGGCCGAGACATTCACGCCAGTGCAGGGTGGCACTGGATTTGGCACGGATTGCGTCACAGATGGTAAACGGGGCGGAAAACTTGGTGGCATCCGTGAGCAGCCTAGCGTGAAACCTCGCCACCAGCCGAACACCGCATCGGCCATCGGAATGTGGTCATGTTCCCTTGTGGGGACAACACTCGTACGACAACTCACCGCTTCCCAATCTCTCCTTCTCGCTGTCTCAAACTGCGGTCGATTTCACTGCTGGAAGGACATCCCCCGTGCAGCTGCACATGAAACCGCCAGAAACGAACAAACAGCCACACAGTGCTGGAACGCTTTCTTCAACACCGCAACATTTGAATGAGCAGCTTATCGAAGCTGCGAGGCTCCCAAGAAGCAGACCCTTCCTCCCAGTTTTCAGAAAGTGTGAGGTAGTGTTGGCACCCACCCACCCATCCCAAACTGGGGACAAAACGGATTCATCATGGGAAAAAGGGATCTTCCTCGGCGTGCTTGTTTGTGGGTGGGGTGAAAACGAACGAAGGGAGAAAAAACTTGGTTGGCGTCTCGGTTAACCAATAGCAAAACAAGCTGCTGCTCCGACTGCTGCCTTTGGTCTGCTACCGCTTCAAAGCAAACACACACACACACGCACACTTGAAGTGAGCAAGCTTTTTCCGGTGAAAAACATGTTCATGAAAAGTTATTTATTCAACCATAAAATTGGAATAATTTCACGCTCGTTTCTCACTGATGATGCGGTGCTGTTGGGGACGAGCAGGGACCAGAGTGGGTTGAAGTTGGAACTGTAGTTGGAGACAAACCCCTTTCCGGCCTTCGCTTCGCGCCCTTTCCTGCCCACGTCCCGTGGGAAAACCGGGATGGAGAGGATGGAACCCCTTCAAGCGTGCTTGGCCAAATGTATGCGCATTAATGCAAATTGCTTCGGGTTTGGATTTTCACCGAGCGACGCACCACGCTAAAAACTACACATTCCACCACCACCACCAGCGCGGTCACCAAAACTACTTTTAAGGGCGGTTCGGGTGGCTGTGCGCTCTTCTACAGCTACATGTATTTATGTACTTCCTTCGTCATCATCGTCGCCCGGTTCGGGGTTTGAAATAAATCTCGGGCCTCGGCAAAATAATGACTGTGCAGCGGAAGGCAACGACGCTGTTTACTGTTACTGACTCGATGTGCCTCCCGGTGCCGGTGCTTTTCGATCAACGAGCAATGATACAAACTTTGTGTCGTTGGTGGAGCATTTTTTTCATCAGTCACAGTCACGAGACACACCATTCAAAAGGGAAAATATTATTTTAGTGAATGATAAAAAAACAGACGAAAAGTTTCCCATGTGGTGCGACCTCTTCTTGATCAAAAGAGAAGCATCGAAAACGAAAAAAAAATATAACCGTATGTAAAGGGGGTTTAATTATCGCGTGAAATAATTTAAATACTGTTGCAAGATTGCACAGGCAACATCCGCCGACAGGCAAGCCAGACAGACACTTTTGACGAACGTTTGTTTTAGTTCATCTCCAGTTTCAACCTGTAACGGCGCGTAATCAAATATGCAAATGAGCTGCAGTCCGGGATGGACGGGAACGACGGGGCGTGTGTTCATAATTTCTTTTCCGATTATTTGGATTTCTCCCCTCTCGGTAGGTTTGTGTGCGTGTGCGATTGATATGCAGCAAGCAGAACGCAAACTATCGATCGATTGAGTGATTTAAATTGAATTTATTTTAAAAGATAACGAAGTTTCAATAAATTTGAACAGCGCCTACGAGAACAAGGGATCAATGCTTCTTCCTTTGTAATAATACGTATTTAAATAAATACATTTTTTCGATCTAAATTGCTTTTACTTACAAACATTACTTATAACATTTAAACTATTTGTAAATGGGTGTTAGAATGTGTGACTTTTTTAATTTTATCTCACTATATTCATGTTTAAACATTCGTTTTTTCACATGCATAATTGAAGAGATGAATGTAGCCGCGAGATTCAAAATATCCATTAGCCTAATTTTCTTCTTTTTATGTAGTGTAAAGCAATCTTGATGCCGGTCTTGTGGTAACTGTCGACAACTCTTACGACTTAACAGCATGTCCGTCATGAGTTCAAGCTCCGAATGAACCGTGCCCCCATACGTAGGACTGACTATCCTGCTATGGTGATAAATAAGTCACTGAAAGCCAAACGAACAAGTGATACAGGCAGGCATTGACCAACAACGGTTGTTGTGCAAAAGAAGAAAAAGAAAACAAGGACTTCATCGAGCTATGCAGTGGACTTTATCGTTAGAAATTTAAATCAAATTGCATACTTCGCGGCGTTGTGGCTGACGAGACGATGGCGCTGCTTTAAATCATGTGCTGACATATAGATGGCGCTGTGGAGCTTACAGTGCATGCCATGAATTTAAGAGAATATCTTCATTATTCATTGTAATTACAGCATTTAACATCTCGAGAGCATAAAATACGTAATAAAAGACTAATTTTTGAAACTAATTATTTATAAATAATTGTATGCCCTTACTTCCAAGCAATTTCAGCACAATGAATATGTGAAATGAAAGTTAGTTACAAGAGGCAATCGATTGTTTATTTATCTCAGTCTTATCATGTTGACTTGAATAGTAACGGAAAGAAAATTTCACGAATTGCTGCAACAAAACGACAACAATAGAGCTACCGTATTTGTCTGGGAGGGGGAAAAACAATTTCCTGTAAGTACATGTTTTGCATCTTTCCGCTTTTATTATTCTAAAGGAGGCCACCAATGTAAAGCTGAATTGTCGACTATTGCGGACAGTGAAGATTAAACAAATTGTTGATCAATCACGTCGCTACACGTATCAGAAAGTGCAATTTGTGGCGTCCTCATCTTTCTTCCGCGATTATTCCTTTTTTTGTTTCAACCTTTTCTCATCCATGGAACTATAAATGACATTCATTGCCACCGGGCTGACGGCTTTTGGTGGCAAATTTTCCTCACCCACACTGAGACGGAACATGCTGGGGATGTGTCACGCACCGCACCCTTTAACCGCGCGCGCGCGCTCAAATGCATTCTGCACCATCGCGCACCAATGCAAAGCAAAACATTCTGCTTTCGGACCCCCCCCCAAACGCATACGCCCGGACGGGGACCGGGAACGATGTGAAATTTATAGCCTGTTTTCTTTCGCATCAGAACGCACGCGGCGTGGCGTGGCGGCCCCGCCGGATAGGCAGTTGTCGCGGGAAATGTGATGATGATTTAATGTGTACACATCGTAAAAAGCCGTTCGAGTGCGATTACTTTCGCGGTGCGCAGCGTTATGGCTTTCGACCTCGATGATAGTCCGGTGGAGTATGTGTGTTGTGGACAGGTAAGCCCGCTAAGTACCCGCTGGGGAGGTGAAAACGCTGGGAGAGTGTTCTGATGATGGATTCCCTCCTATAATAAAAAGAAAAAAACATTCCATTTCGGGTTTTATAGCCTTGTCAAGAGCATGGGAAAATGGGCAACGACAATATTATTATTGCTCCGTAATGATTATTCTTAGTACCAGACGAAACAACAGAAAAACGAGCTTATATTGCACAGCAATATCATCGTGTAACAGACAGGCCTACCTAGCTTAACACAAAATCAGACAGTTTTTTTTTTATCTCTTTCCACTAGCCAGCATAAACCACAAGCACATTACCCACACCTGAAGCCGGAAGAACCTCGAACGCGCTGCAGTAACGAGCCGTTGCGAGCAGCGGTCACCTCATTTGCTCAATCGCAAGATCAGCTCGAAATTGGAGCGGAATTTTTCTACAGATTGACAGATCATGCCGACGCCAACGCCAACCCGGCGAACCCCATCATNGAAGCAGAAGAAGAATTAGAGAATGGATAAATGGAATAACGAAGGAAGCAAAATCGACTGCGATCAATAAATTAAAACAAATGTGTCACGCACAGTCAAACGTGATTCCGATAAAGACATTAAATATTGAAATAAATACAATATAAGAGATTTAAACAATTGGTCAATGTTTAAAAAATAACATAAATACTATAAAAAATTGAAAAAGATAAAAAGGAAACTGAAATAGGACAGCCATAACCATCAAACAATGACAGCACGTGTGAATTTAAAATTAAAACATCAAAAAAGACCAAACACAAAAACACGAATTAATAAAATCATCCGATCTCTTTCTCTCTCTCCCACACTCACATATTCGGAAGCAAAAGAGAAATTGAATTTACCGTAGCCCGCATTCGGTGTGAGCCGTGTCTAGTCCGCGTCTAGCCGGGAGGCAACCACTTGTTTCGCGCTTATGTTTTGTGCGTAGTGATCGGTTCCGTTGCCACAGCACGCATGGTGGTTGTCTGCGTTTGAGTGTGTGGTATCCGTACGCGTTGGACCATTCAATAGACATGTCGCATTGTGTTTGAACTTCCGCTTTAGGTAAGAATTATATTAAATGTGACACCACAGCAAGACAATAGAGGATAGTTGGTGAAAATACAAATTTGGCAGTGTGATGTAAAGTAGTAGAGATTTGTTATAAAATGTAGATTTTGTAAAATTGAGTCATTCGATTGGAATCTTCAATGAACATTTGCAAACGTTTTTGAAGTCCTTTTACCCATTTCGTAACGAGTGGATGTTATGCAGCTGGGAAGAAATTTCAAAACAATTTCAAACGATGGAATTACGACCACTGGAGTAAAGAAAAAATACAAATCAAACTTCCCTTTTACAATGTTTACACTAAACAAGACAAATTTCACACACTTTTCCTCGGAAACCGTTTGTGCAATGCTCAATGCTAATAGCTTTTTTTACGACCTCGGTCACATCCTTCAGTACAACTCCGAAAAGGCGTGCTCGATTGGCACTGTTGATTCCTTTCCACAACCTTTGACAGTTTAAAATTTCCTTCTTTCTTTGTGCTGTATTCACTCTCTATAAACTTTTACTTTTAACCCGCACACCGTACCACCCGGACCCGCGGTGCGGAAAACAAATGCACACACACACACACACTTTGCGATAAAAAGCAGAAGGAGGAAGATACTCCCATCAAATCGATACCGATTGAAGGGGATTTAATTCCTCGCGATCGCTTTGACCCGCACGGTGTACGGCGGCGAATTTAATGAGTAGTTTTCCCATGCTTTCTAAAACGCCCCATCGCTGGGTGTCGAATGTTTGTTTTGCTGCCGAATTACATCAGCTGCCCTTACCGTCCGTTTGCTGAACGCACCAACAGCAGAGGTGTGCACGTGTAAAGTGTAGCTTAAAGTGTGCTTTGGCTTTGCACAGTTGATGATCGGCGGGAAAACATCGTTATCAACCCAGGTAGTGTGTCTGGACTCTTTCTTCCAGTGTGTGAAAGGCGCCAACGGTCCGACTGAGTCCGGTGTGTCGGTGTTTAGCGGTTTATTTGATAAGTAAAATCATTTCCTGCGAATGGGTCGCCGGCACCGCCGATTGGGGGCTTATCGACGCACACCGATATCGGCGATCGGCGCTGGGTGCAGTTTGCTTGATTTGCTTGATAGTCTTACAGCCCTTGCTTTTGAAGTTGACAGACCCAGTCATGCAAATTATGTTAGGAACATTTAAATATTTTGAATCTCTTACAAAAAGAGAGAATTCTTTTCTTTTCTACGACTATCGTCAAGACCCGCATCGCTTGCCCTTTCCTTGAACTCTGCCGCGTGATCGACGCGCTTGAAGTTGTGACTGTGACGCAACCGGTCGTCGCATCGTCGTATCACGCGATCGTATCCCTTTGGCGATACAATCAATTCAAGTGTTTCACACCGCCCTGTGTGGGCCCTGTTTAGCCCTTGACGACGTTCTCCCTTCGTTCGAACGTTAAAAATACGTTCCAATGGCGTGATGTTTGGGTTCGCGTCTTTCAATCGATATGACATCTCTGCGGCCACAACAATTCCGAAAACGTGATCGACGAAAGTTAGATCGCTACGAAGCTACGGAGGATGATGATCGTGGCACCGCGAGAGTGCCAATCAAGAGTGAAAGGCACAAGTGGAGAGGGTAAAGGAATTTGATAGCAAACGATCGTACTGGTTGGAAAGTATTCTAAGATGAGGGTTTAGTTCGATTTGAAGAGATTTATTGGAGTAAGAGCTCTATATCTTGAAGTCTTAGGTAATATCTTTGGGTAGAAAACATTGAAAATGTGGTTTTATGTATCTCTACCGGAACGATTTATCCCTAATAACTTCATTCGATTGAGCAATTCGAGGCACAGACAACAGTCAAACAAAATCAGTCTATCTTCAAGAATGATAGCCTCCTTCAATGCCCCCGGTCCAAATGTCCAAACGTTTTTTGGAGCCGTAGCTCATTAAAAGGTCATTTGTGTGTGACCCGCTAATGGTAAGCATATCGAACGGAAACGCCCAATGAAGGGTCTTGATTTCTATTTCATTAACAATTCCTAGTATCTGACCCACCTGCACGTGAAAAAAAAACTATCAACCCCAATCACCCTACAAAACTATGAAAAAGTATTGAATAATGGTTGAGTCCTTCCAAACCACCTTCCAGCTGCAACCAATTGACACTCTCTCCCTCTATTCCCGGTGTCAGAAATAATTTGTTTAATGTACTTCAAACCCACCGATGAGACGTTCGGGAAGGTAGAAATGCCATTTCTTTGCTGACACGCGTTGCTACTTACCCGATAGTCAAGGTGCTCGTGGTCCACTCTCGTGGGTAATCATTATTAAATTGAACTGCGTCCTGCACCCTCCGGCATGGCTTGGCGATGATGATGATGAGTTGTTACCGTTACCGATTGGATTGGAAGCCAATCCGGGTTGGTAGCCCCCTCCCCTGGTTAAGTAGCAGCACTTGAGAGTAATTGATTGCTATTCCTCTGGATATTTAGATCCTATTTTAAAGTATTTCTAGTTAATAGAGAACTATTCCAATGAACTAGTTTTTTTCTTTTAGAATAGAGCTAATAAGAACTCATAGCACAGCTAGAAATGTGGACAAAACAAATCCCAAAATTGAATAATAAAGGGACAACAATCAATGATATAGCTCGTTTTATTTCCAAAAAACTGGAAGACATGATCAGGTTTTTTCCTCCGTTATGGGTATTCCCACCCAAACAAAAACGGTCCCGCCCAGCCGCCAAAGCCTATCGCTGACATTCAAAACCCAACACCACCGGCGAGCAACGTCCCCGAAAAAGGATCGAATATCTCCGAATACGTTACGAGGAAGCGAAAAAGGCGAATACCAGTATCCCGGTTTTCCGCCATTCCACTGCGCACATCCGTACACTGTGACACACTGACCATGATAGTTTTATTTACTCTTACAGCGCTCTTTCTCGCTCTCCTCGTTGGGGCAGTGTATTTGCCTCTGTCTGTGGCAGTTGCGAATGGAAGCGAATGCTGAAAGAGAAATCAAAAATAAACAGGACATGAATCACGTAATGTGGCCACTCGCGCTCTAAGCTTCCAACCCGATTCGCGCACACCGCCAAAGCGCCACCAGACTCTACACGCGCTCTGTTGCTGCTCATCTGCCCCATCTGCTGGCCTGGCTGGCTGGCGCGAATCAACAGGTTATAACAATTATATAAAGATTGACCCAGATCCGGCGTGAAAATATGCTGCACGAGGGAAGGCGGGGATGGCTCTGTACCCCTGTGTTCCCCATCGGTTCCCTCGTCTTAGCCGTGGCTGATTGAATGATGCCGCATCGAGCACGGTGAGATGAGTTTTGCCCGTCTTGCCGATATTATCACACACACTCACAGGAGCGAGCAAATCGGAGCTGTGCAGCGAAAGAAACGAAAGTGAAAACAGCGAAACGGCGCTGGCTTTGGGAGTTCGCTCAGGTGTGTGCCCAGAGGTGCGGGTTCCCCAGCATCGCATCATGCCGTGGGTCCAACCTTGAAAAAGAAATGGCCCCATTTCATCACACGCACACACACAGCCTCTCCTGAGCCCCCGTGATTTTCATTGCTGAGCCATTGGGGCCGTCTTTCGTTCCACGGCTTTCTTCACGACTTTCGTTTTCTTCGAGCGTGCTTTCGTGGGGTGAGGTAGCAAACCAGTTTTCTGTGTCCGCGATCGTGCTAATGCATCGCGCCTCGTTCGCACAGTACTGATCATAACGGGTTTCGGGGCGGGTCGTCCCAATAAGTATACAAAGAAAGAAAAAACATAACAGGTATGGGTCGGTTTGCAAATCGCGGGAGCTTTTTTACACGATTGTAGTAAGCATGCATGTAAGACCATGTAGATCATTTAAATAAGAACGTTTAAAAATATGTTCATACATAGGACTAGAGATCAATACATCTGCGCTGGCTTGTCTTTACTATCTAACTCCAATGTCGATTGGAACCTATGTGTTTTAGTGACTTCTTCAACTCTTGCTTGTGCTTTAACTATTGAATCTCACTTTTTATTATTGATCAACATACGGATCTTTCAAGTTCCTCTGGACATCAAAATCCCTAGGAGCAGATTTTTATAGCATAAATAAATTAAATCAGTGTGGTTCTCCAAGACCTCATATGATGTCTATAGTTTGCTCTTTGAAAGAAAACCACGTTAAATTACTACATTATCAATCTTTGGAAACCATCCAGATAGTATCCATACTATAAAGAAACTCTGAATAAAGCCTTATTAAAACGTTTTATATCTCTGGGAATGACTTCGTGATTTCTGAGAAGTCTCAATACTTAATCAAACATCAAATTTGAATCCAACGGCTGCAAACATATGTTGAGGCTTATGTGATCTATAAACCCTGACATTTGAATATTGTTTTGATTCCAACAATACACGATGGTTTCTTATGGGCTGACATTTTTTCTCAAAAGTTTGGATTTCGTTGTACTGATCTACAATTCTTCGAAACTTTGAGCTCTCAATCTACCGAGAGACATCCTTCGGTATGAGAGACATCCTTCGAATGACTTCGAAGTCTCTATACTTAATCAAACATCAAATTTGAATCCAAAGGCTTCAAACACATGTTGAGGCTTATGTGATCTATAAGCCCTGACATTTGAATACATATTGTTTTGTTTCCAACAATACCCGGTGGTCTCTTGTGGGCTGTCATTTTTTCTCAAAAGTTTGAATTTCGTTGTACTGATCTACAATTCTTCGAAACTTTGAGCTCTCAATCTACTGAGAGACAGTCATGACATAGCTCTCTGTTTAACTCTTCCCACGAAAGCAAAGACAAAGACCTTTGCTCATTATCTGCCAAGAACGCACGTGCTTCCTTATCATAAGACACTTCCCACACACACACGACAAGAAACAATAAGAGAAAAAAACAGCCACTCAAAACAAAACAATTTAGCAAGAATGAATCGTGCCAAAGATACCACGAATTTCACATGAATCTTCTCCCACGTGACGTCAACGTAATTCCTGCAAGCTCACAAACTCCTTCTTCCGTAGGCCGGACCGGATGCGCCACATTATTACCGGAACAACGGTGCAGACTCGGCCACGATAACACACAAAAAACGCGTCTTAAATGATAGACAAATCCTGACCATCTACCTGCTGGTGTCGAAGTATTTAATCAGTCCCTCTGGTGCTCCCACCATCACCACCTTGCCTTTTGCACACGTCAATGACGTACTTAGTTCCGGTGATAAGAGCTGATTCGCATCGGTACCTAACAAGGCGGGAGATGCTTACCGGTACGAGTCATGCGATAAACCTCGCGATAGCAAATCATTACGTATTGTTTTTGGCCGTGAGTCACTTGTTTTTATGACGGTTCGCGTATCGGTGACGTGACCGACAAAAAAAAACCGACGCGTACCAGCCACGCTAATCAATGAATGATTGCAACCCGTGTGTGTCTGTGTGGTTGTTGTGCATTGTTACCTGTAGACCCACCTGCTCCGTGCCCTGTTTCTGCAGGTTTTTTTAAAATCTATCACACTCACAACTACCTGGAGCGTTCCGCTGCCATGTTTACATCTCGCTTCGGTTTTTTGATCAGCAAAACCAAATAAAACCGATTATTGGTGCAGGCTGATAAGAAGCTGACGGTACACACGGTACCAGT
>VTWG01005143.1:0-23222 GCA_008817895.1 Anopheles fontenillei | reverse complement strand
ATTACTGTTACACGACGGTGGCGTGAATTAAAAGGATGAAAAGTGCTTGAGTAAAGAGATTGATGAATTTAAGCTTCTTTTTTTCTGAGAATGAAATTCAACGTAATAGCCATGGAAAATAATCAAATGAAACGGAAGAAATTGATTGAAAAATTAATATTTGACTTCAAAACAAATTATATGAAAAATAAATAAACAAATAAATATGAGACTAAGGGGATGTTTATCAATACTAATAATAAAAACAATTAGAAATAAAAACCTACACTCTCTTATTTTAGAGATCAGTGAAACAAATCTGTTGTTCAAATGAATATATTTCTAAGACATTCGTGAAAATCACACACGAAAAAAACAGCAGCAAAAAAAAGGGAAAAGGAAGTGACAAAGAGAAGAAACAACAAAACAAACGAAAACAGACAAGAAAAATAGATGCTTTTTAAAAAAGGCAAATTTAAATCATTTAAGCTGCAAAATAGTTTTACCTTTCTTAATTATTTAACCATATGAGCATTTACGAGCAGATGATGCACTTTATAATGAAAACAACAATAAGCAACATTGCAAGGAGTTAATTTTCCGATTCATTCAAAATAGTTGAACATGTATTATTCCTACATACGAGATGCTTAACAATATGAACAATAATCCTATTTTTCCAATAGGATTTAACTTTAAATTCTATAAATTAAACAACACAAAAAAGGGCTCTTTATCAATATTTACTATGTCATTTAACATTAAACTTCCCTGGCTTTTACTGCAACTGATAACGTCAACTGCATTTGAAACTTTCCACCGTTACTGCACTTCTTTCCGTTTCTTTAATTGTGCAGGAAAACTACAAAGTCACTTAATTTCCTCAGCACTCATTTCAAGCAGCTGTTACTATCCTTTTGTTGGTTTTTCTCCTTGGAAAATCCAATCCAGCACTGTCCCACCTGGTGTCCGTGGCCGTCTCCACTCTACAGAATATAGTTTTTTTTTCTTGCTTTCCTTACGAAAGTGGGCAACAAATCGTGCTGATTGTAATTGTAATGGGTAACCAAGGGTTTCCGGTTGCTTGAACCGGCTCGCTCTCTATCCACCCGAGGCGCCCCGATAATGTCCTCGCCACACACTCCAGCCAGCCAATAAAAAGGGGACACAGAAAGAAATAATCGAATCTTTATAGACCGACCGGCCGCTCGGTGGTTGCTGCCTCGGTGGTGGTACGGAGTGAAATTGAGAAAAAAGATTTCCGCTCGCGAACTGTGGTTTCCGCCCTCCGTGGGAAGCAGGGAGTGAAGCACGAAACGTGCGGTGCGTGCGCTGCAACACGATGAGATGACACTAAAAACGTGTAAGTTATGGCAGAAGCCAAACCCATGGCAGCCAAATGGTAAGGGCTTCGATTGTTGGACTTCTTAAAGACGTAAAATATTACTTGGATTGCCACTTGCATAGCAATAATTTACGGTTGAAGCAGACCGTATGGCCCGCTGGTAGCGTTTCGGTCCTTTCGGTGCTGTACCGAATTGCTACAGCCCCAACTTCACCATCCCCGTCCTCTCGGCGTTAGAGTAATCTCCGTTCTGGTACCACACCGGTAGAACTGGGTCGGTGTACTATTCAAGCTTGCTGGGGAAAAGCTGTGACACGAACCACCAGGAAGCACCGCATGCCCATCACCCTTAACCCACACACACTTCGAGTGGCGAATAGATAGAAGCTCCCGTAGCAGGGCATAGCTAGCTGACACATACACACACGTTGTGCTACAGTGTCATGGTGCAGTGGGGAATGGGAAATGAGAATTCCGCCTGCGAAAACGGACCGAACATTTGCTTTCAATTTGCCAGATGTTTAACGTTGACAACGGAGTGCTTCGAGTTTTACGGCCAACGGTGTCAATCGTTTGAACACGTCTCGAACAAACACAGTTGCAGTGGGATGCGTACGGGCGGGCGCTCAGAGAAGCGCTTACTCGTGGGCATACCTTCAGGCCGGTTCAGACTATCAGACTCCTGCAGAGAGCAGCTGGGACCGGCGGCTCTGACGGTGACTTTTCCATTCGGTAACGCTTGTCTTGGTGGCTGATATGCATGAAGAAACAATTGCAAGAAGGTACAGCTCATACAGTGTAACAGAATGCGATCTGCTGCAAGTTGAGGCATCTGCTAGTTTGTTATGCAAGCGAGCTTAATCATTCCGTTTAGTGGCATGCATGAAAAGGTCAAATCGAGGGAGGCGAGAGCAGTCAATTGAGGAGAACAGTCAATTGAGGAAAGTGTGCCGGTGTACTACAAGAGTCATTGATTTCGTCAATCTTGAAAGTGAGAATACAGTTACATTTTTAACATTTCAGAGCTTCAAACTCCAGTTCTTTTCCAACAGAATTCAATGAAGTCAAATTCATCGTTAAATAAATGTGCATTGATCAAACCATGGATTAAATAAATGTTTGATGTTATTAGTGCACTTTCATAATTTGATTGAGGTGCTGATACGTTGTATCAACTCGTGTGTCACACGGTCAAAGCCTGTATGGGCTGGGTCTCCTGCTATGGGTAAACTAATAACGAAAAGGATAGTGTTAAGTAATAGGAATTATTAAAACATTATTTCTAAGTGCTATCAAGTACATATCAGCAATACCTGACGATAATATTTTGGTAAAAGAAAAGATTAACCTTTACCTAACAAAACGCCTGAAAGTATGCAATAAAATCATTTTCATACATTTGAAGAATTGTATGCTCAAATGCTTAAACTGAATTTAAAAAAGAAAAATTATTCCAAAATGTAAATTCCATATTTCAAAATCTTCAACTTAAAGTTACAAGAAAACATGTGCAAATCACGAGTTCTTAAGGCAATAAAATTAGAAAACCCATGATAAAACCGTTATATCGGGGCGATCCCGAGGTACAGTCATCAACTCGTACGACTCAATAACATGCCCGTAATGGGTGAAAACCTAGAATGGACCGTCAAGGACTATCCGGCCTGGACTATGCGGCTGTGTGATAATGAATTAAGTCTCGGAAGCCTGTATAGGCCGGCATGTCCGCGTAGGACGTTACGCCAAATTGAAGAAGAAAAAGAAGAAGACCCGCTATATATTATATACGTTACGTTAAAGTGTGGAGCAGCTGAACTTCCCAGGATCAAATGAATATAATAAGATAAAAAACTCTATCATCAACGCACGTCAAAAGTCTAGTAAGATGGCAAAACAAGCTTTTACGATTAGATGTAGGTCTTCATAACGTCAAGAAAGCATATGACATCTTCAGAAATAATTGAATGTACCTTAGACAACTCTACATGAACTAAAAGTAAGAAAAATGTATTTCAGATGCGCAATTCATTCTAGCTTCATGAAAGATAAGCATCATGAAGAATCAAAGATTAAGTGAATCTATGATGTAGATAAATTCAAATGTTTCAGACAAAAAGCTAAAATGGTCTAAATATGTTCAACAATTGTATTCCATCATTAATCTGTCCGATATAAGACCGATATGTCCATTGAATAATTATACCACCTAGGTAGGATTATCACACCCATTACGACCAATCGTGCTTCAACAAACGCCCAACAATACAACCGTTTAAATACTATTCATAGTTCTAGCACAGAGCCCATCAATCAGCCTCAATAGCGATTGTGTATCAATAAATATTCATACAAAATGTGCTCCTCCAAATGATTATTATTGCCATCCCACGCCGAGCGAGTTCAGCCATGCTCAAACCCTCAAACAAACACTGGGAAACGCTGCGGCATTCATACGAGACTCTCTGTACCGTTTGATTGATGTTTGCTAATTAGAACAAGCCCACTTCATCGCTTCTGTCACGCCCTTGGCAGTCCAAAACCCGTCAAAATGTTTGACATTATACTGTTTTCAGCTTCTTCGCCAGTTCGCTTCATCTCATCATACCCCATCGAGCGAACGGGGCAGGGTTGTTAGTTTTTCTACTCGATACAACTTTTCACTCGCTGCAAACCAATCAATCCCTACCGCGCGTTTGGGGAATAGCACAAACGAACCGCCCCGTGGTGGGTACTACACGGCGACGCTCATATTTGTCGTCTCACCGTCTCGTTGGAAGGCAGCGGTTGATACGGATTTGACAGTTGGATTACGCCCGGTTCGGGAAGAACTCCAATTCGGGCCGCCAAAGACCGTCGCCAGCTCGGAGAAGAAAGCCGGGAATCGTCGTTGCCTGGTAGCGCTGGTTGAGAAAAACTATCCGCTGCTGTTCATCCGGGGTGTTTAAATGATGATGTGGTTACTGGCCCGGCGCGTCAAGAATGACACGCCAACAGCGTGAGGGAGGAAAACAACGGCAACACTGTTTCCTCGGGGGTGGCTTCCACTGCGGCTACCAAAATCCGCTTACTCTGCCCGGGGAAAGAAAGTCAATCTCAAGAAACAAAACCAAGAACACAGCGCCAGTAAATTAATAGACATCACCAGAAACTGCCACTCTTCATTACGGCGATTCATTGGGAAGAAATTGAGCGAAGGAGATTAGGAGTGCAATGGCGGGTGGGTGACGAGGAACTCTCCCCGATTCGTTCCGCCCCTTCGGCTCTGAAGAGAACGGAACGGAATTTTTACAACGCCGATCTGCCGACCAGATGTGGCTGGCTGTCATATCGTATAGGGCTTGATTGGTTGTAAATGCAAATCAAATTTTCGTTATGCACGATCCGGGCACTCTCCCACACCCCTCCCCCAGCAAAGCCTACGGCTATTGAAACGTTCTTGGATGGGAGAGGTTGGCTGTCAGTACAACCCGAAACAAAAAAAAGAACTGCAAAGACCGACACATCTTGAGGAATGATCCGTATTTCGACAGCCGAAACCAAACCACGCATGAAACACGCCTAATCCACAGCTCTGGACATGTCATGGCGAGTGGAAGCCGCTTCCAACCGGTTTCCATTTCGGGCCATTATCTTCGAGGTGTGTGCTGTTATTTCACACCATCTTGACCTTGGCGTCCAGTGCCAAGTGGCAGCCCAACCATCCCGAGCGTTTGTAATGGGGTTCGATCCTCGCGGGAAATCGCCCTGTCAGAATGCCAATCCACTCAGCGCAAGACAACCTAAGCCGGGGTGTAGCGTATGTATGTGTCACCAACATCCAGGACGACCACCCTGCGCTTCACGAGTCCACAGTGTATGGCTGTGCGTCCCACATCAATGTGCGATCCCACGAGTGTGTGTATTTCCCAGGGGTCGTATCGATCCGCTGCGTTCCGTGCCACTTCCCTCCATCGCTCCACCGGATGGAAAAGTGTACTGTCATGTCAATGTTTCAATTATGTCATATTTAATACCCTACAAGTCTTGGTAATTAGTGCCCTTTTCGAGTACGAGCCGCCGTACTGTGTAGTTCCCTCACTAGGCGCGTACTGGGCCATACAAGGGCGGGTAGGTGATTATTGGTGTTCGAACTCGTCGGTGCATAATGTGTAATGTAGACTGGGTGTTTGGGATGTAAAGTGTCTGCTTCCGGTGATCCTGCATCAGCTGTTCGTCGGTGTTGATTTAAGCTTGTACTGAGCTTTACCACATCGTTGCAGTAAGTGGAGGTTGGTTTTTTCGTTGTTGTCAGTGATGCCTTATTCGAAAGAGAGCCACAAAACTGAATCTTATGTTGCATTAAATATAAAATATTAAAAATTATTATTTGGATTATTTAAACAAATCTGGAATTTGGAATGAGTATAGCACAGCTGTATGATGTTGTTGAATACTACTGAATTCGGTCAAAAACATAGATTGAATTTAAAATAATACTCATTTTTGTTTCATATTCGTGCATTTTCTCCAAAACTAACTTTAAAAACTGTTTAATATGTTGATTGATTTTCAATTAAATGTATTTGTAGGAGCATAGGTTGCACACGGGAATGTTTACAACATATATGAAACACCTACGCAATTGCCAAAACTGGTTGTTACTTATATCTTAAGTATGCAAAGAATTATATTCACTACATTAAGGTTGTTTTGTAGATAAGCGAAGAGAGAAGATAATAGAGATGAGTGAAGAATAATAAAGGGATTTCCAAAATGAAGAAGAAGAAAACATGAAAACTTAAAAACAGAAGAGCGGGTTATGTTTCAATAGATTTAAGTTTCGTAAAATCATGTTATACCAAAACTAAGAAATTTTTACCCAGAATCAAATTACACAAAACATGTAAGACATATAAGTATGATAGGACTGAAAATTAACAAATCTAGTTTATCGATGCATTTCAAAAATTCTGAAGTACATATTGTTGTTTGTAATAAAACATACAAAATATAAAGTACCGAACATGCATTTACACTATTACTAACTTTAAGAAATGCTTTTCATCGTGTCGAAGGAGCAGAAAAATCAATACTTCATCTACCTGCCAAGACTATCCCTCCAATCCCAACCACTACCTCGAACCATGAATGGTTCCATCAAGATCGTTCAAACTGTAACCCGTACCACCAACCATCGTACCGTCGTCGTCGTGCGCCACGAAAATCGTCATCCTTTCGTCATCGTAATGATTTTATGGGCTCTTGCTCGGTGAACTCCTACACCACGCGTGATGCTGGCCCTGTAATTGGCTTTACCCCTTTCGATCCCTTTATACCCCGCTCTCAAAACCCTGCCACACCCGTAGGTTTCTGCAAAACAGGGTGCTGACATTCCGGAAATTCCTACTTCCTTTCGTTCTTCATCCACCCCCCCTGCCCTAAAAACTCCCAACGCTGCTCACGTATGCGAGCAATTTCTTTTGCTGCGCAAGTTCTTTCGCATTGTACGCAACGCTCCATGCGCTTTTCTCGCAGCGCTGCCACAGGACGTACGCCGTTGACGACGGCCATTGTCATACCGTGGTGAAATCTGAGGGCATTAGAGCCGCTTTACGACACCACAACTGGAGCAGCACCATGTTTTACGTTCCTGAACGGGGTGGCACACAGCGGCAGCCAGCCATTGATGGGTTGAGTTTGAGCCGTTGAGTGAATGGTACCGATGGTACGTGGCTGCCTGGCAGCGCAAAGTTTACAATCGACGGCGGCATCGTCATCCTTGTCCTCGTTACTGTCGAGCCGTTGCGGTTGAGTGTTGAATTATCACCAGGCGCAGGATAAATCGATAGGCTGACTATTGAGCTGGTTGGTTCAGAGTTCTTTGCCTGTGTGTGTGTGTGCGCGATACTGAGGAAGAATATTTGGCTTTTACATGTCTTTTCATTTGCAGGCGAGTTTTTTCTTCACCTAATTATTTTGTGGTAATAACTCTGCAAGAAACATATTGACTCTTACCTACTTCAAGACAACCTTTGTGATTAGTATGCGTTCAATTGTACTATAAATCGTATTAGAACTGTTGATACTTTTCATTGCATGCCTAAAAAGCTGAAGAAAATGCGGAATACACTTCCACATTAGCAATAGCATAACTTCAGGCGAAATGGGAGTTACATCCAGCTTTGTTGGAGTATCCAAATTTCCCTAGCAAAGAATGAAACACCAAACATACAAATATGTCCCAAATTGTCTAATCAGTTCTTATATTATATGAATAGTTTCAACAATTTCAATAGAATATCGAACCATTAAAGATATCAGGAACTTCATGGGATGTTGATTAAAGATATTTAAGTAGATTACGAAAATCAACAGGGGAGAAGATTCACAAAATCATTACCCCAAAACCCTTTTACGGATAGAAACGTCTACTGATGATAACCTAAAGAAGCTAATTCATTCAATTAACACTAAGAATTGTCCGATTTCATTCAACATCTAACATAAAAAAGACGATAAATTCGTTTCCCAAGAATTCCAAAATCAGCGATAGCTATTTATAATTTCTTACCATGATGTCAACAACACTGCTCCAGATCTTTCCTTAGCTATTTCAATATCTCTCTCGCAGGCACCCTCAAATCAATCTCTCCTTACCCACTATTCCATCGCATCACCCAAACGACGGATAAAAATTGCTCCACAAGCTCCGGCACCGCCGACAACATCCACATACACACACACACAAACACACATCCACACGGAAGGATCCTTTTTTACACGGAGCAACACACACACACACTCCCACCTCTCTCCCATAAAACCCTGCCACGGGTGACGATCATCACCCACACGAGGGTGAAGGTGCCGCTAAATTGAATTCATTTTCCATCTCCGTATTTATTTTTAATATCCCTAAGGATATGTGGTGTTTTCATGAAAATTGAAAATGCATAAATACTGGCAAAGCGCCCGTACCACCGTACCAAACGGTGTGGAAAACGGCACCACGGAGCAAAATCCGATTCCGATGACGATTTCAGCCGACGAAACACGGATACAGGGACACTGTGTGTGTGCGCACTGTACAGTGTGTGTGGCTGGAAGGATATCTAATGCCACAGTGCCGCATGGGACCCTGGGGACCATCGGTAAGGTTATGCCGGTCGCTCATCGTCACGTGCCGGATGCAAAGAAAACCCGGAACTTCGCTTTCCTTTCGAGGAGGGGAGCAGTGTGATATATATGTGCTCTGCAAGAGGCCGAAGAGCTATGGTCGCAGCATTCAACCGACAAACGGCTGGACAAACTGTGGCCTGAACTGTGTCCTGATGGCTGATCTCGACGTTGACCGTGTGTGTGTGTGTCTGTGGAAACCCTCGCTGCGTACAAGGGCAAACGAAAACGAATGGACTTCCCGTGCTTATATCCCGGGTTGTGACGGATGACCGTCCTAATGGGGATAGATTTTTCCCTTCGTTAAGTGATTGAAAATGCACGATGGGAAATGGGAATCATTCATGTCTTGAATTGAGTTGAACCGGGTCGACCGAATGTGTGTTTCTTTGCACCAAAGGAATGGGGAGGTGGGGAAAAAAAAGGTCAAAGGCACGGGCTCGCACGTGAATCGGGGCTCGCTGTACCATTAATAGGGTCCTTCCGAGCACTGTACACACTGGCAGGAAATGAATGAAAGGCGTGATATGGTTGGAGCATGAATGTGCACACGACAATCATCGCACCCACAGCTCTGAATGGGTGCTTTTAACATCTTCTAGTGTGTGTATTGTTGGAAACCGCTAACGGATCCAACTTCAAGATGCGTCTGAAGTGATTTATTGGGAAAGGAAAGGATCTCGAAACGTGAGTGGATTTTACTTTAATATTCGGTAAAGACTTTTTTTTAAATTTTCAAATAATATCTATAGTGCAAAATCATACAATGACACTGTAATGTTTTCGTTTTGTCGTTTCGTTGCCTAAAAGATATCAATCCACACTCTTTGGACTGATATGCGACCGAATCATTTGATGATCCAGTTTCACGCATTTCAGTCTGTTTTTCCGATGATGTAGATTCTACAGGTGTCTTCAAACTTCTTCTTCTTGTTCTTCTTTGGCACAACAACCACTGTCGGTCAAGGCCTGCCTGTACCCACTAGTGAAGTGAGCTTGGCTTTCAGTGACTTATTGTTACCATAGCAGGATAGCCTGTCCTACGTATGGGGACGCGGTCTACTCGGGACTTGAACCCATGGCGGGCATGTTGTTACGTCGTACGAGTTGACGACTGTACCACCAGACCGGCCCAAACTACGGCCCTCAATATCCTGCAATGCGACCTACGTTGGCAGGTAATCAAATATAGTTTATAGTTTTCACTTTGTTATTCAAAGCATTATTTTTTAACTCTAATAAGACGAAACTCAAGCTTCAATATCATAAATCTTGTAGAATTTGGATATATTTAGGTGGTGTTTTCTTGTAAAAACGACCTTACGATTTCAACCTTCACACATTAGCTAAAAGTAACATCGAAATTCTCCTCAACAACGTTATTTGCTAAACAATGTGGCCCACAAACTGAACATTTTGGAGATCCCTGATGTCGACGTCATTTGCGAAGCCACGGAAATGAATAGACGGGTAGAAAATCCCAAATAGTAAATATATCAATATTAGGCAGTCAAACAAATTCTATCGCCTTGCCTAAGATTCCACTACAATCCATTTATATCTGGTGCCCTAAGCTATCTGAGCGACTTAGTAACTTGCCACTTTGAAGACATCAAACAGGTATAAGCAAACGACTGCGCGAAATTGTAAACCATTTCTCTAAACTCTTCTTTACCAAGCCCAAGATAACAATGTTTCAGTAGCACTGAGAGTTAGGTAAAAAGACAAATTATTATCACCAAATCTAAACGTTTAAGTGTCTCTTGTAATTGGATACGGAAGGTTCTTGGTTCATGGAACTGAAAAAAAGGATTGAAATCTCATCAAGCAATGTGAACTAAAATCTGCATGCCAATGGACCGAAAAACTTTGCACATTGATGCAGGAAATGATGTAAATTGCATTCAAACCCATGTTGTCGGTGGTTCAACAAATTTATCGTTGTAATTAAACTACCTCAAACATCCCCGTATCAATCATACCACTCTTTAATTACTGCCTAAACGTTATTGCAATTTCTCATCGCAAACATTCCCTGCTGGAAATATTTGGAGTTCCCTTTCCCCACTAATTGCTAAAACCACACCATCCGTCCATTTCCATTCCACCCGACAGGTTTGCCCATGTTCTGTCGCAGAGAGTGCAATTTACGCTGCGCACAAAAGCTCCTGCCCCATTGTGTACCATTTAATGGTTATGCGAGCATCGAGCATAAAAAGGACAGATTCTCCTTCCCTTTCTAAAAGGACACTCAACCGACGTGACGCTTCCGGATGATAAACGGCATGGCCGGCCAGGTATCGGAAATGCACCCATTACGGGTTCAAGTTCAATCATCATTCAAATCAATCCGCTTTGAAAGCACAGCGCTTTGTGACATTAAAAACCCCCTCTGTGAGTGAACGAAATAAATTAAAAAAAATATAGTCAATTAATTCCAGCCCCTTTTTCCGTGAGTAGTGGCGCAGAAGAGTAAAAAATCAACGCTTTTAGTTCTCAATAACGAATGATCCGATAGCGGAAGTAGCGTCATTTGTCAAATGTTGAAGTGCGATGCGTTTCGTCGTTTTTTTGCTGTTGCTGTTCAATGATGGGTGTGCATTTGTGTGCATTTGCCATTTATTGTCATTACCCCTGTGGGTTGGCGTGCGTCCATCGGGTTGGCCACACCAACGGCGAGTGATATGAATTATCCGCTTTATCATGAGGTCGACCTCGCGAAAAAGCATTTCTCATCCGCGGTTGGGATGCTGCGGTTCTGATCGTACACTGTGCACTTACCCAGGTGTGTGTGTGTGCGTCCATTTCCATAACATTTAATTACACATGCACACACAGACAAGTACGCAAACACCCCGTCCCTGTAATGGTGGTCTGTAATTAGTAACAAGTGTGGCATCGTTCGCCTCATTTCATGTCGTACCGCGCGCGGTGCTGAAGATCAATGCCGGTGCGACGACTAATAGATGACCATTAATCAACATTGTACGTACGTGGTGGTGGTTCCGGGGGCTTCCATCATTCGAAAACCATCGTCCCGAAATCGAAGCGGCTGAATCAATTCAACCGTTCCGTAAAAGGTCAATCCACGTTAGCGACGAGCGAGCAGACAGTTGTAAAATTAAACCCGTCCATCTATTGCCAAGCGCCAAACAAAATCTATTATTTTATGCAAATCCGTCCAATGGTTGAGCCAGCTTCCTATCAAAGCCGTACCATTCGTACATTCGGCAAAAGGTAATTCATCAGGTGGATGAAAAGCATTTCAAAACCGGACCACTCCGCGGCAATGGAGTCGCGCGCCGTTCATTTCAATTCAAACTGATAACGCCGTCCTCCGCTATCGGTGCATCTTCTAAAGACCGCGAGCTTTGGGTTGATATCGTTGAGCCACTGCCCTACAACTGCATTAATTCACATTAGGTAGCGTGGTTGGTCCACCGTTTTGGAGAAGCATAATAAAACTCCCATAAATGTTTATTGCCCGGTTGTTTGATAGATGGCACCGTACTGACGGTTCGGATGGCTACCGGTTTTCTAACTGTGCAAATACCATACAACTACTGGATTACATGGTGGAATGTGAAGTGTACAGGACTTTCGATCGAAGCCGATCGCCATCGCCAGTGCCAATGGAATTTGAAATTCCAGATTCATGATCCGTCATTAGCCGGTGGAATTGGGGAATGCTAATGTAATCGGAACAAATGAACAGCCTAGCCAATAATCATTTATTTGGGAAAATTGCATCGTGCACTGTGGATGGGACGGTGCTATTATGCCGTAGTGCAATGGATGCACTTACTGTGTAGAATACATCATGCACGATGGTAATGCTGTACGTGTCGTGTTGGGTAATTATTTAAATTGGATTCAGTTTCAATCATCCGAATGGATATAAATAATTTATTTGGTTTAATTATGTTAACGCGTGTTTGAATTGTAAACAATTCGGATTTAAGGACATAAAGTTTGACTGACGATTTAGCAAGATTAGAAGACTATGCAATATCGATGTAATAAAAACGACATATGCCTAAGTTATACTGTATTATGCAGCATCCTGAACAACAATGTTTCATAGCATTATTGGAATTTGTGTAAAATTATATTCAAAATCGTATTACATATTTACACGCCTCGTGGGTAAACAGTGCCATGGGCTCGCAATATACAGTTCGATGTCTGATAATTAGTTCTGTTGCAACTTTGTCGAGGCATAAATCAATGCATCAGTGCATAAATCTGTGGACGTTACGCCAAATAGAAAAAAAGAATTTTACAGTCGTTACTGCTAGTTCCTGGCTTTAACTCCTACTTTTGAAGTTAAGGCACAAATATTTAACAGCGTGTATTAATGATTGTCTCTTATCCATCAAGTGATGTCTCTAAGGCATCAGTATTTATCTGTAAGTCAATTGTTTTGTTTACACATGTAATCTAATGTTTTAAACTGTTTGTTCCTAAAATACTTTATTTAAGTTGTGTTATTAAAAATGTAATTGATTGGATTTCAAATCTACGAATTATAATGCCAATTATGAATGTTTTAATGAAGTGCTAATGTTGGCATGTATTTTCAGCTGTGCACAATGTCTTGAAATTTAATTGCATTTCATTAGTTTTTTTTTTCACAAAGAAAATCAAATAATCTGACTCATAAGAGTCATGCCAATCAAATCAAAACAAATAATCTGACTCACGATTCCTTCAAAAGTAAAAAGTTGATGATTTATATACACAAATTGGTGCATTAGAGACAACAATTGATTCGCACTGTCAAGAAGTTATGCTCTTAAGCCAAAATTTAGCGGCAACAACTTTACAAAACGGATACTTCTATTATTTTTCTTAAATTGTAAGTCAACTTCCGAACAAACAAAAACCCTACGAGAAATTCAAATATATCTTTCCAACGCCAGAACCTCCCACAGAAACTAACATCAAAAACGCAACCTACAAAACAGTAGCTAAGTTTTGTGAAGTGAAAACCATACGCAGAAATAGACAACCTACACAACCGTCAAACCTCCCCAAAACGGGCGAAGAAGCTGTCAAAAGTTTGCCTCCGCAAAAAAGGTAACATCCCACGCAACCAAACAATCAATTAAGCAATGAAACTTTAATCCACCCCGCTGGAAAAAGTCACCCCGAAGGTCCGTTACCGTCCGATCGGTTGTCCGGGCAGAAGAAGCAAACGAATCGGCACAAGCATTTTGCGAGACAAGGGGAAGAAAAACAATAATTTTCCCTCAACCACATCTCCAGCACGCGCCAGGGTGCCAGCGTGTAACTGAAACGACCAACCAATGCTGCCGCTGTCGATGGCAGAAAGTTTCACCTCACCTCACCTACCTAGTGCGGGCCGTTGCGGGCGGTCTTTCAAATCGTAATTAGAGGTTCCTTTTTCCGGAAGAGAAGAACGCTCGCAGTCTCCTTCGCTTCTCTCCCACACGCTGCCTGTTTCCATTCCCAACCCACCCGGGCACCGGGTTAAGGATGTGAGGCCGTTTGGGAATTACCTGACCCGGCGGTTTCGGTTCCGAGGGCAGAGGAAAACCTCATCATCGAACGCCCGTGTTTGACGGAAGTGGGCGAAAAGTGAAACCTAGAATTTTCCGCCCCAGCTTCGGCGATGGGTTGGTCCGCTGTCATTTCTTTCCAATTTTCAGCTCGGTTACGGAGCCACGGTAATACCCCTCGGGGGCAAATACGTTATTTCCCCCTCGTGCTGCTTGCGTCCATGAGTGCGGCCACGCTACGAGTCCTCGCCGGATGCACGAGGGGTGGTGTGTTTGTGTTTGCGTGAAACTGAGCTCCTGAGTGTTAGATTATCTGCTGACCTAAACCTTCGGTTTCTGCAGCGGGACAAGGGCAATGGGCATGTCGAGCGCGCGCGGGTGTGGATGGCATGCGCCTGAGGTCGGGCGTATAAATCAATTAAACGATTACACTTTCCTGCGGTTGCCTGCGGGCTCCGAGTGGCTGGATTGATATTTGTGCATGCAAACACATTCCAGTGTCCATGCCCAACACTCCTCCGCACTCCCCTTTCACCCCATCCCCAATCGTTGGCCATCCATCAGACGAATGGGTTTTTGCTCGGCTGTCCATTGGGAAAAGATTAGCTTATGCTGATGCCCAACCGTGTCAAAAGGTTGGTCCCGGGCCCGGTGTTGGGGAAAATGCAGCAGCCCCAACCCATCGACCACACAATCGACCGATGCGATAGAGTGAAATAAATGAATTTTATTACCGACCCGATCCTGACCGTAAACCATAATCGATCATTTTTCGACAACATCCACACCACCCGGAGGAGAACGCCACCGCCCATTGATTGGTGCGATAGTATCGGTTGCATGCCCCGGAACGCACACTGGAATGCGTTCGTGCGTGAGGCGGGAGTTGCAATTTCAATTCCATAAAACACTGATTACCGGTGAGGGGTTGTGGCTGGCTGGGATGAGACATCGGACTCATCGCATGTCCGGTAGTAGATATTAGATAGCCGAGAGAAATGGATGCATTACTAGGCCCGTTTTATTGTGCTGATAGTTTACATTAGAACAGGTAGGATTGTAGAAAATATCCCTTTTGAAACATCTCTTTTATTTACAATATTTCAGTAATTTTGTTTTTATTAGAAACTGGAAGATGTTGTTCATAAATATTAACTCAAAAAACAACATGAAACTGGCTAGTGAATAGTTCGCTCAAGGATTTCTTAAAGGAATGACGTACATTGGAGGACCTATTCGATATGATTGTTAGTACATTATGCCATCCATACACCACAAAGATTGCCAATTGCTGCACGATTGCTACGGGTTAATTTACCTGAAGCTTTTGTTCTTTTAATTCCCACGATGAACCACAAACCGGTTTTGTTACGTGATAGACATATAACGTTTGTTTAATGGCCACACATGATATTCTTATAATTCAACCGAAAATACACAATGAAAAATAATCCTAAATTACCAGAAGCATCCTAAACGGTACAGAATTATCTCGAAAAGTGCAAATTTCGATCTCCTATTCAAAGTTCTCTTCGTTTTTCAGCCTATGTTACTATATTCTTTAGGATCACCTGTAGCTCTTATAAACTCAACCTCTAGACGTGCAGGGTTTCAATGAACTATATATTGAGTAAAAATACACGGAATAAGCTTTATCTCTTATGCTTCAAATCTGTTTGGCATTTAGAAGTATGTATGTCTCATATTAGTTTGTTTATTTAAGCATAACTGTATCATTCATCCTTGCATTTCTTCGAATTCCATGATCATTATAAGGATGATGAAGTCATCACTGCAATCGAATTTTGTAATTTCTAACTATGGGGTCCTTTCCGTTTGAAGCTCGTAATTTCAGCCTGTCAGCTGTTTGCATTGTATAGCAGTTTTCGAGCAGCTATCTAAGTGAGTAAAATATACAGGTGGGCTTATCCCAAGGTGTATGAATTTAGAAGGCTGATTTTTATCGCTTCTGCTTCTGACTAAAGATTTTAAGAGTGTTTTGTGTATTCGTCAAGCCACCAGAAAGGTTGTTTGAACAAAAGTTTCAACCCATCCTGTCAAAAAGTGAAATTCAAATTTGGTTATAAAACACATGCTATGAGACCACCTAGACTACATACACTTTGATTCTGGATTCCATCGCCAGATCTCTTTAATGCACCTTGGGATAAATTTAAACACCACCTTGTTTTGCCATTTTTCGAGCAGGTACTCGAATCTAATTCTAGTTTTGAGGCTAGAATAATCTAGACATCTAGTGTTTACATGATTTCAGCCTCCAACTGTCAAACTCCATACAAACAACTGACTAGAATCGTGAAGGGTCCCTATATAAATAAATTCGATTCACTACATAAGCCTTTCTATAATCTAATTCTCCATCTTGAATGTAAATATTTTATCTGATACATTCTTCTTTGCAATTTATATCCTGGCTTAGAAGTTCAAGCCTCGAATGGACCATTCCCGCGTAGCAAGGACTGGCTATCCTGCCTAACAGACTGACCAATTCTCCTGAAAATATACAGACATATACACAACACAATTAGAACTATCCAAATCCCGCCAAACTCTGATCATTCCTGACTCATTCAGCCAAAGCATACAAAGTATTTATATCTCCATGTTTTCCTTTGACTTAATTTAACTCAAATTGCTAAGTTTGATTGAGTTTATTTAATTGCATAATTTTGCTCAGGAAAACCTTTTTCTATACCTTCATAAAGTAAACAAGCTTAAAAGAAATAAAATCAGTTGCCAATGACAGTAAAGTAGTGTCCATTCTTAGTGATGAGACCCAAGAAATTTTGAGGACACCCTTTACGTGGAAAATTATTCCCAAAAACAGCTTGTCTCTACCTTTAGAATGTGTTCAACCTTTTTTGTTGCAGCCCAAAAGGGCTCATTTACTTTCCATTTAGAAAACTTTCAATGAGCACCCTTCGAACAGAACTATTATTTGCCAGAAGACTTTCACCTAATTGCCTACACAAAGCACTGTTTTGTACAAACCATTTCCCACCCAGTCCACCCTGTATTCTCAAAAAACCAGCAAGCAAAAAGCCATCGGTTGAGCTGCAGCAATTAAAACCCTTTTTGTTTAGCTGTAGCCTTCTGCATCCCACACGGCCCGAGTAAATAGCAAATAAATAAAGTTTTGCAAAAACCAGCGACGAACCATTTCAATTGCACGATTTCAAAAAAAAGCGAGTAGGCGAATAAAAACTCTCTGAATACCTAAATTCATACCCAACTACACTTTGCTTTGCGATCATTTCCGATCCGTTGGGTTTGTGCAAACGTTTGGAACCGTTACCTTTTCTTGTGTTTGTTTTTTTTGTTTTGCCTCAAAGCGACAAAATGACAAAAAGCGAGTTTTCAGCGAGCAATCAGTTAATTTGATCCACTCATTTGTTTACCCATGGTTTGGTCTCTCCCATACAGAAAAGAAGCGTTTCTCCGTCGTTTCGGTGTAAAATTAGCACAAAAACACATTTATTCAAGATGGGCAATGATGAGTAAACCCCATGGTAGTGCGTTTTTTGCAACACAAACGTCACAACAATCGGCCTACAGTGCGAAGAAACAACTTTCATTTTCCTAAAAAAGTCTAAATAACATTATCCTCGTTGAAGGTTTTTATGACGATTGGATCAACAAGAACTTGTCAGACGCGAAGCGGATGAGCCGTAGTCGTGAAACAAGCTGCTCATCGAAATTAAATCACTCTATTCCGAGCGCCACCGCTTTGTTTCAGTGGAATTAAAGCATTGTACCGAAGCGGAAACCATTTCCACTCTGCTTGTTCGATTGTTCATTTATTTTATTCGTTTTCATCCTTGTTTTCCTTCTGTTCGTTTTTTTTTCGCACACGCTTGAATCCAACGGCAAATTCAATCAATTGTACTGCCGTATTTCAAAGCCCCGTTGAAGGTCCTGTGCCAGTTTCTCTAGGTTTAGAATCTCATTTCACTGCGTCCCACTGCGAACGAATAATCAGCCGAGGGTGGTCGGGGTTGAAAAGTTGAAAACGCTTTTCTTGTAACACTGCTCTCCATATCGTCCCTACCGTTTCTATTCATCCGGTTTGTGCTACAGTCGATCCGTTTTGTAAAAATCGCGTCACCCTTTTTTTCGGGATCGTGGCCCGTGCTTGGCTTGGCGCGTCTCGGCTGCGTGACAAAAACAGATACAAACCCACCGTGGCACCGTGCTACGGAGCACGATTTGTGTAATGAATAAATCTCTTCGATAAATGTTTAATGAACCGTGAGTCAAACGATAAGGCTCAGGCTGCTTGCCTTCGCCGTTTTTCCCGCAGCAAATCAACTCGACCGGGAAGAAGCTGGCTGGGCAGGATATTTCGATCAATAAAAAGTGAAATTTGAGCATCGTTGTATACGGTTGCCCAGGCGGAAGGTGTAGCTGGGAGGGTGGTGGTTGGGAAAAAGTTTCTCCCGTCGAAGGAAGCCTCAAACTAGGAATGATGGGAATTAATGGCCTAGCATCCCTTGCGCAGGAATGCAATCATGGCTTTGGCTAATGAACAGGATGGCATTTCACCGGTGCACAGCAAAACGCATACAGGAGTTGATTTAGGGCGTACGTTATTGATGGCATTAGCAGGGAAGTGTACGTGCTTGGTAGAGACTGTGTGTGTGCTTTTTGTTGTATAAAAACAATGTTATTTCAATTCATTCTTTCAGTGCCAACAAGAAATCTGAACATAACTCACATGAAATTTCATTAGTGAAATAAGGCGAAAGCAATGTTTATTTCAAAATGTTTAAAGAAAACCAATGTATTCTTCTTGTTTTTTGTTGTTGTTGTTTTTCACAACAATTGTAGTCGTTTTAAGATTGTCGTGAACCAATTAAAGACTTGGCTGTCTATGACTAGTAATAGGTTTATCTATTGTAGTTTACCTATTCGTGAGTATTGGTTTTGCTAGGAGATTCAGCTATTCGTTTGGGGCCTTGGTTGTTGCTTTAATTAATAAAAAAATAATTTGGTTTTGCTTGCTCCCTGAACACCAGCTTACGTAGTTTAGTTTAGTAATTTTACATGCAGTTGACATTCATTCTGATATCATCCTAACTCAACAACTCAACGCATCTTCAAGTGTGATATCCACGAGATATCCTTCGACAAAAATAACGATCAATCAGTTTTCCATTTGGCGAAAACGGCTCTCATACAGTCAAACGTTCACCATACAGATGAACGGATCCAGAAATCTCAAGGACAGCCCTCTCTTTTCCTTTCCACTGCTCGAAGCTTTCATAAAAATGTGCTGCCAGCTAAATTTCTTCTTACAACTTTCCGTCCTTTACCGAGGGCATACCGAGCAGAAAGACATACCACCCGATTTCCCACAGTGTCACTCAAACGATCGAACCGATAATCGAAAGAAATGCTTCGTCCTTTCAAGGTACATCAAAGGGGATGCAGATCGATCCTCAAACGCACACACACACACACGTCTACAGAAAGCATTATTCTTCACCCTGAACTGAAATCGAAATGTGTACGGTTTGAGGATGGCCGCAGGATGCACACAAAAAAATATATATACGGAGAAGAATCGTATGCTCGTTTCGGAGTGTTTGTGTGTGTGTGTCGCCCGGATGGAGCTTGTTCAAAGGCACCTCGCTCAGACACAGCACAGGATGGGCGAAAGCTCCCTCTGCTGCTTCGATGCACAATCGCGCGACGGTTCATCGGAATCTAAAGCATGGAAGTGATTTTGCATAAAATTTGCCGCATTACTCCAAACCGGGTGGAACGATTGTGCCACTTGAACCGAGATAGAGAGAGAGAAAGCTTTTGGCTTCGTTTGCCGATTTTTGATCGAGTAATGTATGGACACGATGCCATTGAGTGAATTTGGCTTTTGGAAAAATGACTCTTACTGAAGATGCAGAATAAGGGAAACTTTTCGTGTATCTAGAACAAAGAGTGAAGAATTATTATAGGACAATCTTGACTAAAAAAGTTCTGATATTTTGTAGTGCTTTATTAGCTTATTTATCGACAAAATCTTTCTCTGTTTTGTTTTCCACATATTTTTAAACAATTCATTGACACACCTCACTAAGCTAGCTCAGTAAAGTCTTTTCAAGCTGTCACTTACATCGGTTGTACAGTTGTTAGTCATTCTCATCACATGCCTAAACCTTTAACTCGTGTCCTTACACGCATAAAACAACCATAATTGGTTCAAATGATAGGAAAATTTAAGAGACTACCTTCCATTGGGACATCTTGTGACATGCGGGCTGTTCGCAGCACTTCAGAGCATCGCTATACTACGCTATGTATTACATCATGCCAGTAGAATCAGTTAATCGTCAAAATGTAAAAGGTTATGTAGAATAGTTGTTTAAGAATGTAAAAACACAAACAAATTATTCTCCATGAACTAAACAAGAAGTAAACCTTCAAACCCAGAAAAGTACACAAATTTGATTTACAGGGTTTCGAATCATATAAGGGAATAGTTCAATCACTTAGGGGAATGTTGCAAATCGTTAGGGTAATATTGCATGCAAGCTGTGGATGTTTGCAATCATATAGGGGAGTGTTGCAATCGATTAGGGGAATTTTGCAAGCGCACTGTGGAGCTGTCTGATGAAATTTTATAGCTAGGTTCAAAATGACAATATGATCTAACAACTCCAAACTTGTATCATATAGTTTTCTTCGCTATTTGTAAATTAATGTTCTGTTTTAATTTATTATTAATGGTTTTATATGTCGCCTTGAACTGAGCATTTAAATAGATACAATTACGATAAAAAGTCAAGATTATATTTTTTGTACGAAACCATCTTCAAAAAGTTGTACTCAATGTTAACAGTTTATTTTTGACATTGTTTGAACTATTTTTCCTTCCCAAAAGAATCCTTCTAATACCTCTTTTAAGCATTTCACTTTATCTACAGTTGTACGTAAAACATAATAGTCCACCAAACTCCATCAAGTGGTCTAAGGGCAATTATTCCACTCTCTTGCTGGTGTCTTTTTTATGTATCGATTTTAGCGACTGCTCATCCCGTTTTGTCTACTTCATCATCCCTCATCCTCCTACTGTAGATACCGACACATTAGCTGCATTCCACCATCGAAATGCCACAAACACTTCAAATTGCTGCTCTAATTATCGATTGCATACTTTCTCCGCCTGTTTGACTAATACCGTCGAACGCACTTCATAACGCTCATCCTACGCAAGAGCAACAGCAGCTGCACTTCCCGGTGAGTGAAAGAGAAATTATCATCGAACATGTTGAAGGTGAAGTTCAAAATATTTCATCCAATTTGAAGTTCATTCCAAAAGCCTTGCCTCACCGGAGGAAACACAAATTTGTTTCCCTGAAAAACTGTACACGAAAAAAAAGAAGAAAGAACCCACTTGAAGATGTTTAAGGCGCATTTGATGTGATTTGTCTTTGGAGAACCACTTGAGACCACTCGCCGTTTGTCGTGTTCAGCCAGCGCTTCACCCAGGGACACATCAAGCGCTGCGGCTCAAGAGTGTGCGACTTGATTTACGACTCTTAAGTGCGGAGGCTCTCGCGAGGTTTCGGTGTCGTCGGCTGTCACAACAAATGCCACAAAAATGGTTCCACCTCCAGCATTGGTCCTGATTCGTGCCGTTTTTTTTCAAGCTTTAAAATCCCCCTTGATTCTTGTTCTGCTCCAAAGCAATGTCTCTATTCTCGAAGGATCGCTTATCAATCGCTTATCTTAGTATTTTATCAACACTTTACCAACCAGCTGGTTGTGCAGTAGGCGACGTTCTAGAAGCAGAACACTTATTTTCACAATCTCGTCTTTCGGTCTCGTGCCTACGAGAGGCACACGATCTGCCAACGACATCGTCAGGCTAATTGTGAGCTGCAGACGTTATTTTTTTATAACAATAGTACACAAGCACGCGACAACGAAGACGAAATTGGGCCAATCGGAACGTGAAGTTTGGCGATCGAATTTCGCTCTTACGCTACACTCTCCCATCTCTTAGGCACAATCTCGTTCACCAGAACCTAAATATGATTTATCTTTCATCGGTTTTCGGTGTTCGATTTATTGGCACGTAAAATTGCCATTGTCATCGTGCGCGACACTCGAAAGGTGCGGAAGAAGCGTTACGCTTGCCTTGGGGAAAAATTCTGCGCATAGCGAACTGCTGGTGCTTTTTTTTTCTTTGCTTCACAGACGGCCCGGAATTGGATGCAAATTCCAAGACAAAATTTCGAATATTTATTTATACATACATAATCTTTGACAACGATTTGATTTATGTGCTGTAAAAGATTTATATTTCATCGCCTTGCGACGGGAATTTCAAGGCGAGGTGTTATACTTTCTTTTGTTCCGCTATTTCCTGCGCCTGTCGGAAGTTCCCGTTAGCACCCAGGACGCCAGTCGGGAGAAGAAAAAATGTGTCTTTTGTTTTTTCAAGATTTTCCCCGATCGCTTTTTTCCTGCGCGGTGTGTCTGTGAGTGCTGTGAGTTTTTGGGCATTTGATTTCAAATTTTGGGGTTCTGATCCAATTCTGATGTACGTACACACCTGCACAGGATAAAAAATGCAACCTCCAAAGGCGAAATCATCCTTGCAAGACTAAAATGGGTTTAGTCGCGACGACGCGGGTTCGCGTACTTTTTTTTTCTCCGATAGCATCTCGTTAACGTGTTTTTTTACGCATTGACAACGAAACACACACTCAGCACGCCTCCCTCCGGGGGCTTTCGTAGCTTCCAACTCAATCGAGTAAACGGGCTCGTCTTGTACTGCTGCTTCTTCTTCACTTCCCAACGAAGAAGCATGTGTCCTTGCACACTGTGGAGCAGGGGGAGCGAAACAGAACGGATTAATGGCGAAGGGATTGCGAAACAATGCCAACGCGGAAAGAAAATTTGATTTCGGTGCAAAATTCGCATCGACCAAACCAACTCCAATCACCATTGGCAACGGTTTGATTTGATTGCGTTTTAATATTGCCACCCAAAAACGCGGGCGGGCCGTGTGACATGCTTTTATCCTGTGTTTTTCTTTCTCCTTTTTTTTGATTGTTTTGTTGTTGTCATGCAGTTGCCTGCAGTGAACGGACGAGTTGGCCCTTGTTTCCAGCGCTGTTTTCGTGTGATAAGAAAGCGTTCATCAGGCGGCCTGTGTGGGGAATGAAATATGATCTAATACCAACCCATCACGA
>VTWG01005142.1:0-14199 GCA_008817895.1 Anopheles fontenillei | reverse complement strand
TGTTGATTTCCAAAACATCGTCATCAACATTCGCCCTGCTTTCATCCTTTGCCATGATGATACACTATCGATGAAGTATGGTTTTCAACATGGCATCAAAATGTCAAAAAAACGATACACCTTTGGGCTGCAACATCCTCTTTCCCCAAAATCAAACTCGTTTATATAAAGGTTCATCTGGGACCGAGTATTACCGACATTTGTTGATCACGAATAAATCAAGCGTATGTGACACTGTTAGACCCACTTGTTTCCTGGGGCTTTTCGGGTCGTCATGGTTTGTGTAAACCGGAACATTCGATGAGCACCAAACGTGTTCCAGGATGCTGAGATCGCTTAGAACGTGTGCGTGTTGCGAGCAATCATCTTGGTTGCATGGTTTGCTGGATGATGACAGTCTCAGTTTGATGGAAGTGGAGAACTATTCGACCGGAAGTTTGTTGTACCTAGTTTCAGCTTAATTTTGGCGTACCATGTTATTGATGCATTTAGACGGAATGCATTTATAGGGAAGCACTTTGTGGTTATGTCAGACGGAGAACATCGTCTAGGTATGAGAAACTGGGAACGGAAAGCTGGGGAAATTGCAAACGGAACGGTGGAGCTTTCTCGTGTCATTGTTGAGGCATTTTGTGGTACATTCTGTCAACGGCAAAGTATGCGTTGGATGCCCAAGTTATGCCATTGGTTTCCGATTTCGATCCTGGCGATAAAGAAAAGGCAGTGGGTGTGAGGTTGTTTGAAAGCACATGTTGTTCGAGGCTTTGTGATTTGACATCGATCGGTCGGTATTGAAGAACATGTTCGAATAGGGTAGTTAGTCTGTAAAAAGTGTTTCTGGTTTTGGGAGTTTTTATCCTGGTTACGATGCTACGAAAAAATGATTCGTTTATGCCGCGCTGTGCTTAGTTCTCGTAAAAGCTTTTGAAAAAAGTAAAAATTATCAACTTGATTTGTCCAGCTTTTGCCAAGTGCAAATAATGCAAACCAAATTTACAAACCACACACACCAGATGTATCCTGTAAAATTTTATAATTTATTTGTTATTTATTAATTTAAATTCAACGCACCGCGAGTGCCCCCTTGAAGCGAATTCGTTTATGTTCGTGTGATATGAATGCTTGTGGAGAAACTGTTTTTCTTCGATCATATTCACTTGTTTCATCATCATACATACCAACTCCGTTAGCCAACAACGAAGAGGCTATTTGTCTACCAGGAAGTCTTCGATCTGGGCCGAATATGAAAATTAAACTCATAAGATAAGTCATGTGTGAGGATCCTCTGTGGTCTGCATAGTATGTTATCGATGGGTTATCGACGAGCGAACGCGGGAACTTTGGCTTCAGGCAGTTCTCCACGCCAAACACATATGAAATGATGAGTTGGCAAATGCAGGCGGTCTGCAAATGGCAAGAAGGAAGAAAGGAATGACGATAAGCTAAAGGTCAATTCGCCTACCAGTTCTGTCGAACTACCGTTTGGTAAATAGGGTGAGAGTTACAGGCAAGTTTGTTGGCAAAATATGTGTCCTAATTGGATTATAAACTGTGTTCAACTTGATCGCTTCACCTGGAAGTTTATGTTTGACTTGGAACTGCATGGTCACTCTTTATCTCAAAGAGTGCACTCGTTACTGCAAGCCTAACTGGAAACTTTTGAAACGTAGTCAACCGCAAAAATACTGTTTGGCAGCATTTTCTCTAAAGAAAAATAATATTTGCCAGAGTTTTAAAAGCTTCTGGACGTTTTCTTTGCCATATATTTCTGCATCAAAACAAGTCATTTTCAATAGTTTTGTTTGTATGCAATAATGTGTAAACCAAAAATCTTCAAGTTTCGCTTAATTTGTGTTCAATGTTCTTTGCTATGTTGTGTAAACAAGGTTGTAAGCTCTATAACAAAGGACTCATGTTTCGACGGAAAACAAATAATGTGAAAGGAAAGCACGCTTCACAGAAAGTGTTTAAATCAGCAAAAGTAAGCTTTTCGCGCAAGTGCTGTTTACTGATGGTTTGTATTTGGTGTTTGAATGGATAATTAAATTAAATGTTGTTTGCATGGTGTGTTTGCAGATTGATGCCATCTGTTGATTGCTGCGATGAGTATTTACACTGGAAGGTGTAAATAAGCGATTCAGGATTTCAAAGTATTGAGCCGAATTATTGATTTCATTACGTTTCATGCCAGTCTTTGCTACTGAGCGTTGGCATTCGTCACAGAACTTCTAGTTGTATCTCTCTAATGAATATATCAATTCCAAAGATGATGATTTCTTGTTACCCTAAGGTTAACTACTCTGCCAACAAAAATTCATGCAAGTAACCTTTTTCATTTTAGCCGAGCCATCAAGATGTACTCAGAAACAGTGTGTGACTACGAAAGGAAATGAATTTATAGTTCTATTTTTGAACACTGAATGCCCTGACCATTTCCGGTTTCAGGGAAATTTCTATTCCAAGTCTGTGTGCACAAGTCAAGACCAAAGTCTGCGGTACATTGTGTCAAGTTTCTACCACGAAAGATAAAATTAGATTCAAGCAATAAGGCTACCAATTGGGAAGCGTCGGTGTGAGACAAACCGCAAAAAAGGATCAACAAAAAAGAGGGCAGTGTCTAGAGAGGCAACAGCACGCCATTCATAAGCTGCACAAATCCGTGTTGGCTCTCTTGTGGAGGAAGGATTAAGAGGCCCGAGGGCGGACTGTGATGCCAACCGCAGCCACCATCAGCAGCTGCGATGATTGTCGATGTTAATTGTTTTGTTTATTAAATTTGGAAAGTTTGGTTCATTTTATGACTGTTGCTGGTAAGGCACAGGGTTGGGCAGGTGAGTGGAGGCAAGTTTATTTTTGCATACATGCATATGCTCTCGACCGCTCGTAGCACCGGAGCACATGTGTGTTCGGATGGGGAATATTCAATTTTCACCACCATGGTAATGAGTGTCTGTCCTGTATGCGGTCGTTAGATGGGAGCGTGAGAAAGATGAAGAATGAAAGGGATAGAGTGAGAGTGAAGTAGAACGAGAGGAGCGTGTTTCTAATTATTATTTCATACCTTACCAATTGTTCATGTCGTGACAAGAGAGAATATAATAATGAAATAATGAATAATAGATCGTCCAGGATAGGGTTAATGTAATTATAACTTATCAAACATTGTTTTGCCTTTTTTCTGGAAATTTTTTCCGCTTTATATTGAATGACCACATTCAACAAGATAATTAAAAGGATAATGAAGAATTTTTCAAAAAAAAGTGGTAGAAAGTTGCGAAAGTTAACTGTTTTTCCATCATTTGAGCAAATAACCTTGCAAAGTTGAAGTTTGATTAAAATCATCTTTATAAAAACTAATCGTCTATCAAAACATAAAAAAACCTCGTTCACCTTTATACTTGATTACATTGGAGAGTTTAAGTTCGGTTATGAACGATGGATGGACAGAATCGAAGTCAATCAAAGCAAAACAAAATTCTATTGATATCCCTTCCTCTGCAGCGTGTTCTGGACATTTCAAAGTATGGTTGAACACACATCTCAGGGCAACCAACGAAAACCAAGACACGGTAAGCGAATTTATAGTTTTAATTAAAATCTTCCGTCTACATGAACCTCAGAGAGTGTGGGGTATTGTTTCGCAAATGGTACAATTCCCACAACTGCTTTACAATTGCAAAGGATTTTGGGTCTTATGAGAAAATGAAGCGGTGGTATTAAACCGATTTAATTCGTGTAAAGGTGGGTCTTGCCTTTGGTTTGGATGAAATGAGATACAAATTGGCACCAACTGCTACAACGCACACGGTGTAACGACCGTTCTTCACAGCCCGGAACTGACTTGTTAGTCATTTGTGCAAATTAATTGCTCAATTCGCAACACCATTCATGAAACGCGCACGTCAGGCTCGGATGTTTGCTTGTCAATCCGGTTTTCGAAAGAGTAGTTGAAATTAATTTGTATTTGCACTTTCATTAGTGTATCGTGTACGTGTGTGTGAGTGAACTTTGAAAACATGTGATTGGGACAAGTGTTAATGCGGATAAGAGCGCTTGTCACTTTTTCGGTATGGCTTAAGTTTCTTGCGTGAAAAGTGACTAGAGTTGTGCGTGGATGAAATGTTTCATTTAATAGAAATGCTGAAGACACAGTCGAGGATTGTGAGTTAAGGAATCAATTCAGAGGTCATTGGCAAACTTTTTTAGGTTGACAGTAGGGCTTTGACGTCAGCGTGTTTTATTCTTTTTCAACATTTTTCTCACTATATTTGTTTATCCTCCTGACGGTTAGGATCTTCCATGATTCAGAAACTTAGAAAGCGCAACACAATGCACCGACGAAACCCTTCCTAAAACCAGATAATCTTCGATGAAACAGCAATTATACTAAAAGGGCTCACAAGTTATCACTTTTCTATTCCAGCAGGGACATATAAGAAACACAAGAAATGGAGCAACTTGTGAGAGGCAGAGGGAATGATAGAGCGAGAAAAAGAGAAAACAACCAGTACCCGGCTTTCATGGGTTAAAACACAATCCAACGAATTGACTATATTAATATTCCACGTGCAGACGCTTTCATCCTTACCGGGAGATACCGAAAATCACTTTCCCTTGTTCATCAATAGTTGTCGGGATGGGGTGGCTTCAAACGCGTTACGTTGATGGGTCAATTGTGAGCCATTTTTTAGTTGCTTCACCAACACTCCGATACATCTGAATGCAAGGATGGCAACGAACATTCCGGGGATTCAAGGGAAAAGTTGTTTTGGATTTGAGCACGCAAAAACAACATGTTTCCAGCGATATAGGGGGACTATCAAACAGTGTTTCTAGTCCATCTGTGAGCTGAATTGAGCTGTGAGAATTGCCGTGGGATTGTGGGAACGGTGTGGGCCGTGCGTGCTGATGAAAGGGATGTGCTAATCAGATACTTAGTGATACGATTGATACTTCTAGAAATTGATCGTGTGTTTGTGCCGTCTTCTAAAGGCGTCATTATCGGAAGAGCAACTGCCTCATTACTAGAGAAAGAAAAACCAATAATCTAAACCATCAACAAAACTGAGTAGCTGTTGATTTGAGATGGGAACTTGTAGGAGCAAGCTTGATGAATTTAAGGAATATGGAAAGCATTTATAAATCAAGCATATAGTACTGTTGTAGTAAGAGACTACACTAAGCATTATCTATGGTTTGTGTATCTGCTATCTTCTTCGTAAGGTATAATTTCAATCGAATAGGTACGAATGTTTTGATAGTTATCAAATTTCCCACATGTATAGCAGTTTCTGGAGAATGTTTGCATACACAGGGAATGGTACTATTTGCATCATCACCTTACTATACTTACTTCGGCATCGACTGTGGAGGAATTTACATCCGCAGTCGTTAAACTGAATTATCTCTTCCGAAATGGACGGTCGTTTCCGCACCGGTAGTCACACATTTTACACCACTCGAGCTGGCAAATATTCTACGACAATGTTTAATGCTCCTGTCCTCTTTCTCTCTTCATAACTGCCTGTGAGAGAACCGTTTGAGCCGGGCAAAGGTGATTAGCTCATGCAGTGAACTGTCTAGTAGGATGAGTGGGTATAAATTTTGACGTGACGTGACTAATGACATGACATTAAACTAACCGGAAAATGGTGATGTGACTCGGTGATGTTATGCCATATGTAATACTCATACTGGGCACTCATTAATGTATAATATGGTAGGAAGAGAATCCACGATTCAAAGCAGGTTTGACAAGGGAATTACATCAAAATGAATAGATAAAAATGATCAATAAGAAAGTAGTAAAGGTTGCTGAATGTGGAGAAACTTTTTAAAATATACGAGATAATTGTATAATTTCTCAACCAGCATTGTTTATAGGGCTGATGGTAGACTTATTAAAGCTAGGCGAAACTATCCATTTGGAATTTTACAAAGCAAATTTCCAACAAATTTAAAGAAATACTTTTAAGCTAAATTATCTTTAAATTGAATATAGTGATGCTTTAATATCCTATAGAATATATTAATTGGATAGTGATAGCGGTTAAATGAACTGAATGAAACAAAACATAACCTGTCATCGAAAAGAAAGGATTTCTTTACAAGACTTAAATCTACAGTAACCTTCAATAACTATTCATGTTTTGTCAATTTAATGTTCCCTCGCAGTAAGATATGATCTAATTATCAACCGTCTTCAGTATGGCCGGTGTAGGACCCATGGCCAGTGGAAAATTTATTGAATAGATAGCTTAAGAAGACGACTCTCGGCATGAAGTGGAGCTGAGAAACTCAAAAGGGCAATGATGACTCTTTTACATTTCGTAATAGAAATGAAACTACCGCATTGAGTAAACTCACAACCCAGTAGGAATGGGCAGTGTCACAAGAATCGGTGGAATTAATTTGCCAGCTGTACCGTGCCAGTGTACCGGTTACGGGAGGCACTGAGGCACTGGAGGCACTCTTTTCAATGTTTAACTGTAATTGGTGCAGAGCACCACTTGACATTAGTGCTTCCTGGACGGGAATGGCTTGGCCGACATTTACGATCCACAGAACTTTGGAGCTCCAAGACCCTTTTGACGCCCATTAGTGCGTAATGAGGTTTCTACTTCCGATGGAGGGAAGATGTGAAGCGAGTGAGTCAAGTTTTACGGTGTATGCTTTTACTATGCTAATTGTTTTGAGCAACGGTTTCTTTAAGTAGAGGTTTAAAGTTAAAAAAAAATGTGTTTTAAAAATGTATTATGAATGCAAGAAATAAGGAAACGAGCGGTGTAGGTGATTAAGGAAATTCGTGTATTAACTTGCTTCTGTTCACAGTGACGCTCGCGGTAAGATTGTGGCGCTCATCGCCTGCTGTCATGCCCTCGCTACCTAGCTGTCATTTTGACGTTTTCGGGGGGTAGCCCTCTCATCCTACATGAATGAAGGTACACATTGTTTTATTTGCCTTCCTAGATTATTACAATTTGCTCTATTGATTCCTAGAAAAAGAGCATAATAGTTCAATACTGTCTCTTTCTCAACAAAACTACACGTAAAGACCAAACAATATACTTTCAAAATAACTCATCCCTTTCCTTCGCCATCGTAAACAAGAAAACATGGTCACGCTTACGATGTTCTGCTTTCCATCTTCAACACAATACAATCAAAATGGGCTTCAGTATTTCCTGCTTATACATCACAATGGTCACGCATGTGCTTCGAGGGTTTGGCGTGGGCTTTCTTTGGTTCCAGTGGAAAACCAAATCACAATAGCTGGCATATGTTGAAGGCGAAACTTTCCGCAATCTGTTGTACGATTAAGACGGAAACGCACGCCACTATGTTTTTATTATAGGAGAGTGAGATAATGTAGCCATATCTGGGAAGCGTAAACTAGTTTCCGCAACCTTCCGGGAGTTGTGGCCAATTCCGGGCGAATGTTAATTGATTTCGGCGAATCTGATTATTTGCTATTCTTGTTTCATTTCAGTGAGGCCCTATTATGTGTTAGTTTTTAATGCCAGGGAACATGGAAGTAGTTTGATAGAGTGGAGAATGTAGCGCATATTTGAATAAATTTATTTCTCGGATAAAATAATAACTTCAACGCCCGTGAAAGTAATGTTTTGTTATAAAATAAGAGCATCGTAATTTTGCTATAGATCGCAAGTTGTTTTTCGACAGCAAACAAATGACGTTGTTCTTTTCGCTTTGTTTTAGTATCTAATTTCCTTTTCAATTTGCATCGCCGCTGCTAACCCCAGCAGAACGATGAAGCAAACGCAGGTTGTTATGTGTCTCTGCTGCTTTTTTGTACTCACATCCTTTCATGGTTCGGTAATCGTTTTGTGACTGAACCGCGCGGAAAAACGCAACCAAAGAACAAACTCGCAACCCATGTATACGCGACACGGTACGCGCGGAAATTAATGCTGACAAATGTGTGAAATGGTGTTGCTGCCGTTGCTAATGCTGCTGCTGCTTTTGCTCGACAGATGACGGAAGTTGTGCTGCCTCGTTTTGTAATGGTGCGCAGGAAGCGACCGACAATTCGGAAACAGGTTGCCGCAGAGCCGCAGCAGCAGCAAACGAAAAGTTTTGCGTCACCGTTGGATAACGTCTGATGAACGGCGACAAAATTGCGTTTGTAAAGCGAAAGCCGCAACATCCCCGAGCACTGTTTCGGAGCTGGAAGTATTGCGAAGCGAAATTAGATAAACCAACAATCTCCTACCGGCTGTTTGGTGAGTGTGATGTGGAACTTAGATTAAGCCAGAAAAGAGAGCATGGGGTCGTTTATGTAGGCATAGAACAGGAGCGTTTGCTTCAGAACATTTACGGCAAGGTTCGTGTGAGCAAGGCATAGGAAGCAATTGAGGTTTATCCTGCGGTAGAATAGTTTGATGGAAAAACAATTGCTCAAACAACATTTATGTTCAGATTCCCAGTACCTAACGCGCACAGCATTGAGGATTCTTCAATTTGGTCGGCACGATTCCAATTGCCACTTGAGCTGATCGAACACTATGATAATTTAATGTTTTCTGCTGATTGCTCGAACGGAACTGAAACAACGTACTGTTTTCTCGTTCGTCGATGTAACTTTCCAAGGATCCATGGAGGGAGGCTAAGCGCCGTTTGGACTAGGCAAGCGCATTTTCTGAACGATTAAGCGAAATTTGCCATTTGCCAAACGATACACAGCTACATTTACGCGGCTGCGTCTCAAGTGTCTTTGATGTGGGTGTGATTGCCTACGAGAACAAGGAGGCCTTGAATTTTGGGAGGAATAGATCGTTTTTTGTTCCTATGTGTTGGTAAGGGAGACGTTCCTCCACAAGCACAAAACCGAAATATGTGTTAAGCTTCGAGATTTGATAGAAAAAAAGTTTGGCTCTCTTGATCATGTCTTTCAAGATTTGATTGTGTACATAAATAGTTTCCTTTTATAAATTAATTAATTAAATTATTTAATTATTTATTTATTTATTTAGGTTTAAGTTAGCAGGCAAATTACTAACTACATAACAAATACAATTTTACAATAAAACATCTTAAGCGAATTCGATCAATTCTTCGACACATTAAAAATCGGAACAAACCAACAATCTACCGCAATTATAGAATTCACTCTTTGTGCACAGCAGTGCACAGCAAATAAAGAGTTCAAGGTTTTCATAGACATAATATTTATTTCAGATCTAATTCCACCAAAGAAACACAATACCATCATGATCATGGAAAAGAGAAAACCGATTTCGGTTACACAATCATTGAAATTATTGATAGTACGTTTTGAATTAAGTATATTAAACAGTACAAAGATCATAGGATAATACAAAGACACCTAATTTGATTACCACGCGAAAACGTTCAACGTCGACCAACGAAATCTAGACAATTATCGAACCATACAAAAATCACCTACTCTGGTTTTTTTTTTTCGCACACTCTACCAATAATTGCAGTGAAATTGATACATTTCTGCTTCACAGCATAATCGGAATGCACGTGGTAAAAAAAGAAAACAAACTAAATAATCAAGCCACCGTTGGTCACCAACCGACTGTATAACGTTACTGGTGGTGACCGTTTCCATCCATCCAAACCGGAGAAAGCTGCTAAGTGGGCTGGACATGTGAGTTTGACACTTGTCTTTTTTCACGGCACGGAAAAATCATGAGGAAAATTTGTGAAGCCCATGACAATCGGATAACGTGAATGTGCATGTAAGAGCGTGAAATTGTCACATTGTGCGTTCATCAGTTTATAATGGTAGTTTTTTGCATTGTTTATCGCCAGAGTGAAGTTAAAAACGCAGAAGAGCCGACTGTTGTGGATGATTTTGTATCAGAATTTGAAAAAAACCTTACACATCATCCTCCGTCTTTGAACTGAATGTTATATTCTTCCTCTCAAAACTTTCCGCTTTTCCGCGTAACTCACCATGCATCAATGATCACCGATAAGTGTGCCGATATTCTGCAAATTATCTTTTCAATCTGCCACTACGCTCAGAGCTAACACGGCGTTGGGATGTTGTTCGAACAATTAATTGAAAGCCACCTGGTGGCCACGCAACTCTCAACGCTTGATGCAGTCACCGTTCTGGAGCACGAAGAACCTGCGTAGTGGGTTTAATTATTTTGCAGCACATCATTTATGCATCGCCAGTCCTCGCCCTCGTCACGGTTTACGATGAAGTGCTTGTAAACTTCTTCAACACTGAGTGGTTTTGAATGAAAATCATTTCTCGTGTACGGGCGGGACATCGATTGAACGCAAGTTGTTGAGAGGTTGATAGAAGTTATAGCGAGAAGCTTTCAATTTTCGTCTGAAACCGTCAATTGGCATTCAAACCCATAATGTTTGTGCCTGCTTGTGCTTGCAACCTACTACGAAACCGAAAACCATCGAAGGAGGTGGGTTATTGCGTGTCCTTACATCTTTCCCATTGACGAGAATGGATTCAAGGTGAATTGCACTGCATGTCGTTGTAGTTTTGCGATTCAAGTCGTTGAAGTCGATGTTCAAGATAGACAGAGCAATGGAAAACGACCTGTACAGCGCTGAGAAAATGATTGTTGACGTCATTTGGCCAATGTTGTGTATCTCCTTATGGAATGTTTGCTTCTAGGGTACCGTTTACGTGTGGTCTGCACAATGCAATGCCGATGACATAATCAGAAATTACCACCAGGAAATAATTTGCCCATTTAAATTCTTTGTAAACCAACAGTTCTCAATAGTTATTGAACGATATTCTAATAATCATGTTATTCTTGTGCTTGTGAAAGTTTTCAAATACCATTGCGAAGTGTGTTGGCGGTTCAGAAAAGCTTTTCTTGATAACAAAATTACGAATAATTACATTTCTATGCATCAGTGTGTTGTTCTTGATTTTTTCAGCCTTTGTCACAAAAAAGCTCGGATCATGAGAGATAGCCAACACATATCTGTTTTTTTTTTGCTCTCGAATCTAAGATCATAAAGCAAACATCAAACGCTCATCTTTCGCTATATTACATATCTGACCAGTGGCATTTGGAATTTGTTACCAACGTCATTTTGGTTCATCTTCACCGACTGAGCGTTGTACATCGCCTTGGAGGATCTACTGCCACCTACGAAACTATAGTCACGATGGTATAAACAAGCTCAATGTGCGCCCTAGGCGTTTGTTGGTGAAGATGAAAGAATGAAGGATGATATGAATAGATAAAGACAGGATTGCTGCCCTGCTGGAAAAAAAACTTTCCCTAACCTCGGTGTTCAGTCACATGAAAATGATTCCGCTGTGAACTGTTGGGCGAGACAAGCAACATCACTGGAAGGATAAATGTCCGCGAAGACATGAAAGTAGTGTGTGAGCTGTGGCTACAGAGTTTAAACCAGCGGATACCACTGATCTCCACTCACTCCACGGGGTGCATGGTGAACTTTCGTTGCATTGCAGCATTCGCTTCGGGATGAACTGGTTGGTAAAGTTATTGAATAGGCATTATGCGTGGAGGTGGAAAATATTTCATGCTCATGGTCTTCGGCAACACCACATAATCTGTGTGTTTGATGAGATATAATGTGCCGCACTGGTGACGGCTTTGTAGGGCGTTGATGGTATCTTGCGCCGGTGGCTTTGGGCCAATGTGCATACGAGTTAATAATGCTGTTGGTACTTTCCATGACACAATCGCTAATTTAATACGACCTCTTGCAGGGAGAGCATTACGAAGTAAGGGGAGATTGGATGACAGTTTGATAAATCGCATCAGTAGTAAGCTATAGTGAACTGGATTGGGAAAGTTTAACCGTAAGCCTTACTTCTGTCTGAAAAATAATCAGATCGATGCGTGACATGTTAGCAGATTATGTTGAAGCTCATTATCGACAGGAATGAAAATCCTTAAAATTATTCTTTGCTCAAATCGTTCTAATTATATATAATTTTTAAGGGGAAAAAACAAATCATGCGAATAGTTTATAAACACACATTTGGTTAAAGATTTGGTGCTATTATTTCAAATTTCTAAGCAACATGGCCGCACCGTGGCATTTAATTGTCAAAATTATTTCTAAATAATAAAGTAGATTACTTTTTTTTCTTAAACCATCTAGAAAGATTGCATAAAAGTCGCTCATTTTAATAGACTCTTCTTTTAGTTTTCTGTCGATCAACCTTTCCCACAACGTACGTAATACTCATACAAACTAATCAAAACTCATCAGCTGATAATGGATTGGGACAAGACAGAGAACAGGAACAAGTTCTTCTCACACACACAGAACAAAAAAATCAAAGCTAAACACCCTAACCTCGAAACATAAACGTGTGTTGTCCGTTTTGCTAGTTTTTGAATGAACCGTACGGTTATGTTGGTGTGACAATGAAAATTCTCTTCCCAGATGGCTCAGTGAGTGGCCCGAAAGCTTCTTCGTTCGGTTAGGGGAAGTCACTCAGCTCAGCTTGAATCAACGAAGTCAACCCCATGGGCGAATCAAACGAAACAGCAACTCAGTAGCTCGGTGTCTATCATTGACGGTAATTGACAGGAAACGGCTGTCCGTGCGTGCGTGTTAGCGTGTAGTAACGGTGGGAGGTGATTCCGACTTTTCACGTAGCGTCGATAAGCGTATCAAAGAGAGGTATTGCAATCAGTGTTTTCTTCTCAATCAGTCGCCGGAAAGATTATTGCAATCGTTGCTGGTGGAGGGTGTAGCCTTCGTCGCTTGAATATTGGATTATTATTCCTTTGCAGGTGCACTGGTGACCATCGTAGGCAGACGTGTTTTAAGGGATCGGAGATAGGAATGTATGTGTATGTTGAGAAAAGAGGCTCTTCAATACACTCGTTTTGCTTGCAGAGTGTCATAATGTTATACTGGTTCTTCTTTGGTTGCCGGTGAAGCGGACGGAATGAACCGACCGTGATGCAATATCAAACAGTCGTCGTGCTTTTTATTCTTCAGTTGCTCTCAACTATCGTGTGAAGAAGGATGTTTGATACATGAAGAAAGGCAAGACGCAGCATGAAATTAAAAGGAAAAGTCTCGAGAAAAGAATAAAGTGCCCTTAAGAGAAGCATTCGACAGTGATGCTGTTGGATGGCAGAAGTATTCGTTCACACCTGTACAATGGTATTCCGAATGGTCGCACGGTAAAGCCATAGATGGTGAAACATACATTACTTACACACAAGTGGCACCTTTCTGCCGTCAGGACGACGAAGGCACTAATCGTTAATTGCTCGGAATGAAGTGCAGTGCGTCTGGCTCTGTATGTGTGTGTTGGCGCAAAAAGTTGTTGCGCTTGGAATGTTTGGTAAAGCGATTTGAAATTCTTCACGACCCAACCATGATGATAATGTAGATGATGATGATGATGGTGATGATGATGATGATGATGATGATGATGATGATGATGTACGCAACGCAGTGGAATAAAACGCATGCAGATCTGTACTTACGTCGACCCGGGTATGTGTGTTAGTGTGATCGTTGAGAGATGCCACTGGAATGTGGAATGTGTGAGACCGGTTTAATGGGATTAGAAAGCAATTTTCTTACCCGTTCCGTATTACTGCAGTGTTTGGTATGCGGGCTTGTAGTGGTTGCGTGACGCATACAGTGCCGAGATGCCTTGTGAATGGAGGCAAGTCCGGTCTGATGTGATTTCTTTTTCCCGAGTGCTGTACGCTGGAGCTTTCTTAAAACGTGACCTGTACGTGGAGGGAATCAAATGTTTATGTGAAGTATGGAGTGTAGAAGTGTGTGTCGTTTTATTTCAGAAAAAGTGTCCCGTTTGATCTTTCTGCTGAACAGATGGGATCCGACGCATAAAACCCGCATCTCCGGATATGACACCTTAAGTGTTATGGAAAAAATCCTGTATCCGATTATATTGTTCATACAGTCCAGAAACTGAAATGGGGTCCAGAAATGAAAAAAAGATATGTGATTTAAATAAAACGAAGCGATAAATAAATAAGTGTTCCTCGGAAATCTATTCCAACTCGGGTGGAGACCATCCGTTTGTTGAATATCGGTTTTCAGCGTATCGATGGATAATGCAGAATACTGAGTGTATGTATGTGTGACTGTTGGAAACTGTTATAAGGTTCCAACGGACTGTCAGCCAAGGCGATGTTTGTGCGCGCGAAAAGAGATAAAAAGGCAAGGAAATCACATAAACGGGGACAATAA
>VTWG01005138.1:0-28834 GCA_008817895.1 Anopheles fontenillei | reverse complement strand
CAAGTGGAAATGATATTTTTCTTGCCATTGCTTGTGTCAAGCAACAAAAACAGCACGGAACAACGCGAATAAAGTAACAGTGGCTGGCGGTGAGATGGTGATGGTGGTGTGACTCTTACGAAAACATAATACATGAGCGAGCAAGGGTGGAAGTTAGCCGCGATAGCCGCCTGTATTGGATGTAAGTGTCAGATAAAAAAAAACCCCATTGATGATACTTCGGGTAACACCAGTCGGGCTAGTAGTTGGTACGTGAAAATACTTACAGGAAATCCCTCTCAACAAACAAAAACTTACATCTCACCAGTGATGAAGCAACGGAAATGGTGGCCAACAGAGAGAAGCGTTGAAAGCGAAAATGATGAAAGCTAGAAGGCCACTTGGAAGTGTTAACTGAATTAATGTGCAACTAAATGGACAGTTTGAATGAAAGAGTTGAGGCAAAAGCCAAAAAAAAAGGAATTCAACTTTAGCAAGGATTGTGGTGCAGCATAATGGAAGGGAAACCCACAAGCACTGCAAACGCGATGACCAGTGCTACACAGAATGATTGTTTTAATGGATTGAAATGTTTGGCGGAAACCCCGTTTTCATCTCCGCGGGGCACAACAGTCCGCTTTTGTTGAGTTTCGCGTTTCAACAAACCCCCATTTATCGGGGGCCATATTGAGAATGGTATAACTAGCCAGCGCAACCAACATTGCGATGCATTTTTCAATCGAGCCAAAGCGTTTTGGTGGGGTAGGAAAATATGAAAATGGAAATCAATTGCAATTGCATTCCATTTGCACGAACCAGCCAATGCCAATGTGGAGCAGGAGGGACAAAAATGGCACAAGAACAGTCGTCCTCGGATAGAATGCGACAATGGGCGAAGTATGGATGGAATGGCATTCGCCATTGGAATGATATTTGCACTTTTTTCTCTGCCGTCCCGGAAACGATTCCATTTGCATTGATGTGGAATCGTTTTTAAACATCGCACAAAGCGATTTTAAATCCAAGAATAAAAGCTTGTTCAATAAGTAGGCGTTAAAGTATGATACAGAAATTAAAGACTACTCCGTGTCGTGGGATGCTAAGTCGGATAATTTACGCGAGCGTTTCCTTTTCCTCGTAGTGTACAGCATCAAGATGTGGTGATCCTTTCAGCAAGTCTTCCTGCTTGCGTACCTGTGCAGTAAACATAATATACGTGGGTGCGATTGTATTATTTTAAGCATCTGACAGTGGAAAGCCTCTCCCTTCCGAATTCAAAACAAACGCCACTAAACCTTCGGCCCACGAACGCGATGGAAAATGGAGGAAATATTTGCCAGCGAACACAGCCGCATGCATTATTCCAGAGAGTGGCCACCATTCGGGCAAAGGCTCGGGAAAAGTGCACAGGCCTCAGGCAAGACTGACTGGCAGCTTTTCCGCACGTCGGGGGCCCACGCAAATAAGCCACAAATGGGAGGGAGAAATGGATGCGTGCGTCAGAGGGTGTACGAAAAAGAAACGAAAGACAGGCCTACGAGCAAGGATAAGAACAGTCAAACCGGAAATGCTTCAAGTGGAGCGAAAGCGAATGGCAACGATGGTGAATAGTAGTGGTTATGTGGATGTGGCGTCGTATGTGAACAAGTTTCTGGCGGAAGGAAACCCTTACACAACGGGGATGATAGAAGATGATGGCCGTCGGTTCGTGGGAAGGGATCGGGAACATGGCAAGGGTAAGATTTTTTGGGATGCTGTGGATATACTATGTTGTTATATTAACGGAGCGCTCCATAATCATGCCAATCGTAATCATTCGACTGATGGAAAGCTAAAGTGCCCCAGGGTGGTTGCAGGGCAGCAAACTATAGGAAAGCAGCCAACAAATTTTTGGACAAAATAATTTGTGTCGACCAATGACACTGTTTTGCTCATGTTTACAGGTAATTGTTTGAAATATTTTACAAATAGTTCAATAAATTCTTTTGGGAAAACATTATCCCATCTTCGCTTTGCTTTCCACACAGGTAGATTCGGTGTCCCTAGTCGGTTTGGGGAAAGTATCCAAATATCCTAAAGGGATCGTTAAGCGTTCCCTCCTCTAGCCGCACGCTTGACAGGCGTACGTACACCTGCTTCTTATCAGAGGAATGTCGTTGTCCCTAGCTCAACCTTTTTCCGGGAGGTAACAATAATCCCTCACGTTGCGGGATGAGGGGCCTGAGCGCTGCTGGGGGTGCGGATGCTTATGAATGAGGAAAAGTTTTTCATTTACCTTATCCCAAATGGCAATGATCTTTCATTTCGTGGTTTGAGAAATATATTCCACGTAGATCTAAGGGACACGCAAGACCGCCCAGTTTTTCACTTCCGAAAATGTATCCCCTTTTATTTTCCGCTCGATGCTACACCATTAATGAAGTTCGATTTTTCGTAATGGAAAAATAACCATGAAGCAAGCAACTTTTCATCTGGTAAGGTTTTCCCTCATCTGCCAAGCAAAACGTCGCTTTTGCCACCTCCACCGTGTGTGCGCTAAACACGATTTGAGGGCGAATTTCCCACCTTGGTCCCGCCAACAACTCTCGAAGAAATAGGTCGAAGTGTTTGGAAGCTTTTTTGCCCTTTCCTGTTTTTTCGGTTGCGTGCTGTGGTGGAACGAATTTCCTACAATCCCCTCACCTAACCGGTAGACATACAAACCTGGAATGGAAATTGAGCTCATCAATCAAAGTATCGATCCTGCTCGTGTCCGCTTTAATCGTGTGCTAGATAGAAAAAAACATCACAATATTTTGGCCAATATTAGGCGCAAAAAGATGAAAAACATACATTATTCCCTTTTTTATTCACTTTGACATTATACTTGGGTAATTGCTTCGATTAGGCAGTATAAAACTGGGTATAGTACGCAAACGCGAACGTAGCGCATAAAGACTGCCGGGAGGGTTCTTCCTCATTTGAATTTGATTGTAATGAGTTTCGGGAATACATTTGCAAGTTTAATCTGTCCCGATATGCTCGGTGCTCGGAAATGTTTACCGTGGGTCGAAACAAAAATCGTGTGTCAAAACGTCACCCCATGGGACAGGGTGCAAAATCGCTACGTAGCAGAAGCGCTTGAAAAGAAGAAATGAAACTGCGTGAGGCGTACAGAACCATTTGTTTGATGTGGATTCGGACAACGGAAAATATTGTATCATTTATTTGAAAGCTTTGAATAAATATGCATAAATGAAAGGTAATTTTGGTGTCAAAATTTTCATATAATACACCAGCGTTGTGGGAAAATTGGATCGCAGAAAAATGCCTCGTCGAAGGAAATGTTTATTTGCTGCAAGTGCTTAAAAATGAAAAGGCAAAAAAGCCACTTTAAAATGTTAAATTTGTTTACGGTTCCTTTTTGAAGCTATGTTTTAATGAAATCGTATTCATCTTTGTAGCGATTTCAGCTCCGATAGCTCTTTCATTACACCGTCTCTAAATTTAATCTTGTTCAATTTAGAACACCTTCGAGCAGTCGGTAAGCGGCAACAGCTCGGAAAACGCATTCCCTCCGCACCAACTGCATTGGCGCAAGCTCCACAAATTAACGAGTTTATCCTCCGGCAATGAGATCGGTAAAACTCGACGATTTTTATGTAGCGAGTGTACCGCAATACAAACACGCATTCACACACAAACACATACTGCTGAGTTTTCAGTAGAATACATCCTTTTGGCAAACGGTAATAAGCTATGTAGAGGAACGGAAATTTTGCGGTTGCAAGCTCGTGTTTGGTTTATGTATTGAAATGGTAAAGCGTCGGGGTCATATTTTGCAATTGTTTGGATTTGTTGGTGCTGCAAAAGCAATATCCTTTTACAAGTACTGTAAAGATGTAGTTTGTTATTTTCAGTACGCTTTTGCAATTGAATTTAATTAACATTTTTTCAAAGCTGTTCATGTCGAATCAGATATTAATCCTGACCGACGAATTTGGAAGATTGATCTCTGATTGAAGAGTAGAATCTATTTGACAACTTAATTAACAGAGCAGAGAATGATTCCGTCTCGAAAATAAACAATACGTGAAATACTAATATTGATCGATCGGTCCGGGAAAGGGGTGTTACCCACTTAACCTCAGGCGACTCCAACTCAAAACAACATCCCAGACAGCATCATGGCTGCTGCTAGTCAGACTCCATCCAAAGGTGGATGAAAAATTCATAAATTATTATTTCAAGAGCGTCCGGAATGGATGCCCTCCCAAATTTTACGGTCACATCGGTACATCGACACTGTGACAACGGTGCCGTGGTAAACGATAAAAGCTTAACCACATCTCAAGGTTGCTGGGAAAGAGGACGAGCGACAGAGAAAGAGCTTTATGATCACGGAACTGGATAATATCTTATTTTGCCACTTGATGAAAAGGGGATACCGTTCGGTGAATATTTTATCTCTTCAATAAAGTGGATCAAATTTTGTTGATTAGTCCCTCCATCTTGGGATGGTTTGTTTGCTAGAGGTGTGAGCTGGTTTGTCTTAGTGTTCAAGATATTCAGTAAATAGTCATTGTAACAATTGTACAATTATGTATTTCTGTATCATTTTTTTTAAATATAAAGCAACGATATTAAAATATGAAATAAAAAATACACATTTAATTTAAAAATATCAAAATATTAAATTCCTCTACATAATTCATTTGGGACTATATTAACTCCAGCAGTTCGTTACTAGTCAACACTATTTTCAAACCGGTTTATCACCACCGGGTAGACTATTGTCCGTGTCCTTTTCAAACAAACCAGCGCTCAAGTTAGTGGTGAGAGTTTATTAAACACTCCTAAGAATTAACGCTTAAGTGCAAATCGCCACAAATTGGCTTCCCAAAGCGGATGATTTATTCTACCGACACCGCACTGTACTGCCCCTCCTTACATCGTTCCGCAATCCTACCGAATGTTCGGTGGTAGACGAGTAGCGTGTCAGTTTGAATTATTGAAATAAACATTATCACGCTCCCAGGATATCGATAGACAAAAAGCCGAGCAGCTGAGAAACACGAACCCCAACCTGCGCCACCAGACAAACAGATGGAGAAGAATGTTTGTGAATCTAACGTTGTTCAACATGGGGCTCAAGCTTGGGATTAAATGGTTCCACAACGTCAAGCCCCACGCACCGTGCTGGGGCGAACATCTTAAGCACAATCGCAAATATTGCGTGATCACCCAAATTGGACGGCCGCTTTTGATTTTCCCCAGATCGCATCTAGGGAAGCCAGCCCAAACTTTGAATTATGTTTTATGATAATGACATTGATTTTCTGTCCCATATTGCAGTCGGGCCGGGAAAAAGGGATAGCCGTTACGGGGGTGGAGAAGAAAAGTGTTTTGGCTGTGGGCGGGCGAACCTTTCCAAATCGAAACTGCAAAACATCAACTATGAATTTGTAAAAAGTTTTCGAAACCTTTTTTCGGGTGCGTTTTCTGTGACCGTGTTTTTTTGGAACTCTTCACCGGAATGTTTGGTTTCCCCCTTTTCAGTTGATCTCTTTTGTGATGTGCTTCCAACCACTTCTAAAGACCCTTTCTGTACTAAAAGAATCTCCTCCTTAAATATCTGCGGAAGCGTATGCAGAAACAGAAAAAGAGTATAGTAAAACCATGCACGAAAAGGGTTAGGGCGTGCCGGGGAGGAGGAATAGCATTAGCATAGCACTAATTCAATGATTGTTCAAACAGACCCAACGCATCGACTACATCCTTCCCACCGAATGAAAACAAGGGTTGGATATTCTTTATTTGAGTGATTTTGTTTCAACACAATTTAAAATACACTGTTGTAACGAGGACACAACAGAAAGCTTGAGTTTTGGGCAAGGATGATCCTTCCGAGGTTAGTTAAATAGATACCTTCAATCAAATCGTAAAGAGAGTCCGAATTTCTTTGAACAAGAGGCAACACAGAGGAATGGAATCAGCTAAGATGGTTTGTTCAAATTCCAGTTGGTCGCTCATTCCTGATTACTGAGGATGATTTGGTGTGTCCCAAACTTGAATCCAAATCAAATTGTTATTATAACCATGCAAATTTAAAATATTGTAATAGACTTATACAAAAAACCGGTAGTTGTATGACCAGTATGATAAAGTTATTTGTTAGTATGATAAAGTTTGTAGCAAGCTTAAGTTATTCAGCGATGGAAAAACATTGCTTTACGCACAGAACTGTCTTTATGACTTTCCTGAATCGAAGGATGCCAATAGCACAGTAAATCGATTTTTCAGAAGTCATCTCCAACCATTCTCTGCATTTGTAATACCTGCATTCGATGGCATCGAATGTAGCAAAGGCATCTGAATAATGCAATTGATTTGCTTTGAAAGGATTGTGTTACTACCTAATGTTTGTGCTATCGTGTTCCACAAACCTGTTTGAAGTTGCAGACATGAGATTGAGTCCTACTGTTTGATAGTAATCTGTTACTGGTAAGCTGTTTGTATTTTATGGACATTTTCCAGCTTGCTTCCTTGCTGACATAACGAAAACAGCTAAGGAGCAAAAGTGTGTTGATTGAAACATCTCGAAGGATGCAGTATCGGTCTTAATTCACAATTAAATTGAATTGTTAATTCTACGGTATATAAGCCCTTGTTCTCAACTCTTTTACTTGAATCGCTCAAAGCAAATATGTATTTATGATTTTCATTCAAGCTCATTCTTCTCATTTTTTTTATAAATCTGCTATTTTCTTTTCATCGTGTTTGTAGGGAAACTCAATCAAGCCTGTTTGACAGGCGACAGATTTCAAATTTACAGTTACTTCGCGTTTGGTTGTTTTCCGTTCCAGGGACTATCGTTAAAAAAAATGGTAGCATAATTTTCCTTTCCAACAATATAATATCCCTTCCGTCATCATCATCCTTATGGGTTATATACGGGTTCGAGGGGTCGAGAGTAAGGCCACACGGAGCGCTCCCCATCATTGACACGTGTAAATGATTGCTACTTGTTACGTGTGGAGCCGTTCATGGTTTCAACGCTGATGTTTCTGGACCTTTTTTCTAAAAAAATGACGACTTCTTTAGTCACTCACTTTCATCACTTTTTGCTGGTTTCAAATTTCGTGTTTTTTCAGTTCCCTCCCTCGCTGAAACAAGGACCAAAAGAGCCCTCCGTTAAATTGACTACATATCGATACTGGCTGAAGGGGACGTGTCTCATATGATTCTCCAGCCCTGATGCATTCGCGGGTATTTTTTGCCCGCTCATTCAGCAAAAGGAGGGTGTAGAGGTAGAAACTTTTGTGTCCAAAGCACAGAGAGCTCCATCATTGCTCGAGAACTCATAGATGTACTGTGTTCAATGATGGGGCGAAAAATAGATTCCTTCGAAGGTTCTGAACCAGGAGTGCACGGTGAGGTTTTGATAAATCGTTTTTCTGAGTTTTTCGAAGCACACAAGCGAGCGTGTGTATGTGTGGAAATGGAGTGTTGATAAGCTAAGATACCGGTAAGTCGCAGCTGGCTGCCATAAGTGTACAAGGGCAATGGAATTGAGGGTTAAAGTGCAACTGCTCGCAGGGGAAGTGAAGTGAGCCGTTACTAAAGTTCGAAATGGTATTGAAGTATATACATAAAACTTGCCGATTGTAGCCGACAGCCCTTTTATCGAAGCGAAGGAGTGGGAAAGAGGTTTGTACCGAAAATACATAAATCATTTCCATGTGAGCTTGACTTTACTTTTGATGGTTTAAATTTGCTTCACTCCTTGGTGGGCTACGAAATGTTCACTTGCAATGGTTAAAGAGCAAACTAACTTTACAATCTACCTTAGCAGGCACAGTCGCGACCGAAAGTACATCGCTAGCAATACCGAGCAAGGCGAGAAATAGAACGAAATCATGTGTGAAATGGAAATTACGACATTTTTATGAGCTCGCCTGAACCACCCGTGACGGAACGCGATGTGTCCTACCATATCTGGTTCATAGAGAGGCGCTGCTGGCTGTGCAAGGTAAGCCGCAGGTGGTTTTTACGAGCTGACATTTAGATGGAGAGCAACATAAGAAATATGGTTTCCGCAGGGGTGGGCTCGCGCAAGGTGTTATTTCTCTAAAGACTGCGCAAGTGTGGGGACGAGGTAATAGGATGATTGAATTCAATTTGCGTAAACGGTCTAATTGGTACGCTTAAATTTACATTTATCGATTGCCGTTGGCATTTGAAAGGAGTGAAACAAAATACTGCCAATTTTCTGTCCACAGAAGTGTTTCATTTATAATGCGAAAATTAATGCAAACGTGCAACTGGTGGATGAACACGAAACAAATCAATCCCATTTTCATCCCCTGATCGATAGCACTTTCGCGTCACATTCTGCAAATCACGATAAATAATGAATACTTTGCCTAAACTATTGATTCGCATAATTGAGTAAAACACTTCCATAGCTACCGCATCCGAAGCAGCCGCTCCTTCGCCACCACAACACAACGTAGATAAAGAATTCGATTCGTCATGCAAAACCAAATGGCATCGGATGTCCCTTACAACGGGTAAGCGAAAAAGCGACACTAGGATTCGGGCGAATCCACCCATCCGCAAAGCCGATTTATGTTTATTTCATCATCATCGTCGTCCCGAATCAATTATTGCCGGCTAACAATTTCACGCTCAATATCCGCCTCCGTTTGCCAGGGCGCTAAATTAATTCACTAATTTAGAAATAGAATTTCCGCACAAAACTCCCGCAGTGGGGGTGTATCGCGCGAAATTTGGGTTGCCTTATGGATCGGTCGCGACCCAAATTCGAGCTATCATCCCCAAACAGAGTACGGAAATGGAAACAAGAGGCACGCGTGCGTGCGGACGAACGTTTCTGATAAATATTTCAAACCTCAATCGATCGATGATTATGAGCCCTAACTGAATAGAGCGGGAGTTCCCGGTAAAACTCTACGCGTTGGTTTTACGGGGTACCAGATGGCTAGCATTTCATATGGAGGAATATGTTAAGATATGGATTTTTTACACTGATTGGGTTCTACCCAAAGTTTGAGTACATCCTCATGTAAAGTCATAAGCTGTTGGGATAATCTATTTTATGCTTTAAAAACGAGGCAAAGATTCATGTAAGCTACAAGGCGCTAGCATACAATCGATAAGTAAAACACGGCAAAAGATTCGAGCCAAATCTGTTCCAACACATTGTAACATTCACGTCACAAGCTGACGCCCCCACGGTTTGGTCGCGTTTAAATGCCAAAAGCATACGAATTACAATCAAAGTGTTTGGGGTAAAATCAATTCAACGACGGTATCTGTTTTGCGTATTTGGCAAGAGGATCTTTGCCAAACAAGACAACATTTCTCTGTTCCCTTCTACCCATCCGGAAGTTCCGTTGCCCGCCACTGGAACCTCCCTGTCTTCTATCCCGGAAGTAGTCAATTACACGCCGCTCCAAACGGAGCTGCCGCGCGAAAGCAAGTTCCGGAAGAAGAAAAGTAAGGCATGCATAAACAACAACCAGCAACACAACCGGACGACGGTAGAAATGGACCAGAGCACACTGAACGAAACAACGGTTCACAATCAAACCGCATCGGCACGACGGTCACAGCTCGGCTGAACCGGGCGCGAGAAAGATGACAATTCACGTGGGAGGACCGAACGCTAATGAAACGTTGAAAGTTTCTGCTCGAGGCGTGGAGAGATGCGGGTTTTGGGACGCAAAAACGGATAGGAATCGGAGAATACCGAACTGGACGACGACGAAAAGTAAATAATCAGTGTAGGCAGAACAATTTGGATTGGAATGGGAACATTTTTTGCTGTTGTTGTTCAAAATTTAGTTCCGCGAACTCTGGGAGCTTCTATAAATGTGTCTTATTCCGACTTCCGACGGACACGAACGGAAAAGTTATTTTCCGTTGCTACTACTACTGTTGCATTTTCTTCTACGTTTGCCTTATTCGCGATAAACTAATGTTAAAGCGCAAAACAAGGTGATGCCAACTTTCTTCGCAACATCACTTTCAGTGCTACAAAAAAGGTACAAGATGGCGCCGAAACGAACCATACCCACATTTAAATGATTTGATTTGCAAATCAAGCTCTACTCTCAATGATTGAATGATTGTGGCTGGCACAACCACGTGTTTTGAGTGTTGAGGTGGGTTGATACAGTATATCATCATAGTATTCGTAATTGTAATTGTTCACAAATGAAATAGTTGCTTGGAATTTAGTGTATATTACATGTAAAATTATTCGTAGTATTATTTATTTTTTATATATAAAAAGATACTTTTTTCCATACTAATAAATAGTTGGTCCAAACAGTCCAAAAGTTCTATGAATTTCTATGCTATTGAATGAGATATTCACATTCACATTTGAGGCGAAAGAACTCCGCAGGAGCCAAAGCCTCTCTAAACCATACTAAGAACAACATTCACATTCACATGGTGACTTGTTGTTTGAAAAATGGATAAAATTGAAACCACCAAACGCTCCAATTTGTAACAAAAAACACGATAAAACCATTATTTTATCCTACGAGCAAAAAAGGAAATAAATTAAATAACATCTGCTAGCTTCGTGAGCAACGTAATTCAATCCAAAGGCTCTGACTAATCAATTACGTAGTGTCATTAAATATAATACCTAAATCGTCCTGGAGAAGTTCATGAGAAAAGCAGATTCTGATGTATTTCTTGTAAGCTTACTTTTACACACCTGAGATCGGTGTTTGAGATGCTGGTGTGTGTGTGTGTGTGTGTATTATTATATAATGACAGCAGTATTGTAGAAAATCAATCATAAACTTGGGCCAGCAAGCCATACGACGTATTGTCCAAATCAAGCAAAAACTGCGTTGCACTAGAATTGATTACATCGATTCGATAGAAAATTGATTGTATTTATAGAAATAATGATCAGATAAGCTGTAGCGAGCTAGATAGGAGAAGGCTCAATAATATCCTTCCTCTCCTCTCAAGCCACATGAATTGTAGCGGTGCAGCTGATGCATCATCAAAGCTCTGACATAAGCGTATCGCTCATCCAATCTGGGCCACTCGACACACGAACAAATTCTCGGGGATCAAATAGCAAGAAATTATTTAAATTTCACGATCCACCCACTTTACGACGGACGAGAAGCAATCATGCACGGGTGAAAAGAAGATTGGCGATCACAGTTTGCCACATTTCTCAATCCTCCCCAAGTACAATCGCTTGCCGTGCACAGAAGCTAGTTGCCGCAAATTGCAATCACTGCCGAGTGGATGTATCCGAGAGTTCACACCAGGTGCAAGGTGGTGTGCGCTCCGTTGTAAGCTATGCTCGATATAACACACCAAGCCATCCGTCTTCCATCTAATAGATCGGTGTTATGAAATCAATTTTCTGTCGAAACAGTCTATCGTCCAAACCGGTGGGAAGATCATTTCCCCGCGACCATCGTAGCGGTGGAAAAAGGGCTCACGAGCGATAGTGAAAGGAAGAAAAAAAAAGTACATGTACAGATAGAAAACTTCACATTGAATTGCACCTTTTCGTTTTGGAGCTCGAGTGTGCTGTACTCGTCACACCCTCTTGGACGTACTTTCATTCTTCTCGCCTATCTCATGTATCGTGTCTAAGGCAAATAAAAAGGATAAAAGTAATACCCGTGCAAGGATACTGGCGTCGTTCGCAAATTGTACGTGCTCTGGACTACCTTTTTGCAAATGCAGCAGCGGCCGTATTGTTTGGAGCGAGTTTTAGCGGTTCAAAGAAGCTGCTGCAGAGACCGATTGGAGAAGCTTTTCAGTTGAGTGCCGGTAGCAGGACAGGACGGAAATTGCACCGAAAAGGCAAATATGCTTCCATATTTTGTGGCTTCCGATGGTTGTCGCGCGGGCGTGGAAGACGGAACGGATTGTCATATTTTCATCTTCACAGCAGGAAGCGGTTTTATCGATTTTCGATCCAATAGATGAGCTTTTCCTCCTTTGTGATGGTGTCGGGGTATATCCTAAGTTTTGTGCATTTCTTTTTTGTTCAAGCATTTAATTGGCATAGTGACGAGGTAGAAAATTGAAATACATGCTTTTTTGTTTTAGGATACTGTCACAGTAGAATTTGGCAAAGCCTGGAAGTCGCATAACCTATTTTTTTAATTCTAGTTTTGAAATTGCACAAATATTTCAGTAAAACATGATGATTTAGAATTTTGTACTGCACAAAAATAAAAACTCCTATTAAGCTGTTTTACGCATATGGGCTTGAACCCATGACAGCAATGTTGTAAAGCCATGCTTCTCAATGACTGTAACAACCAAAAACAAAAAAAAAAAGTATATGCTAGTACTAAGTCAAAGTTTATTAGCATGTCTAAAAACTCACACCAGTCATAGCACGGACGCGGACTTGCCGCCAGCCGATTTTGTTGCGTAGAAAACGAGAATAAGAAATGCGATGGCGTTAAAAAGTTGTTTTATCCATAAACAGCACCGGTTACGTTTTTTCTTTTTTGCATGCCAACGCGATCGTTTCATACACATTTTGAAACCGAGCTGTTTTCGATCTGCTCTTCGAGGTCTCTCCAAATCGAGCACGAATAACAACAACATTTAAAAAAGTTCATCTTATTTGCTTATTTGCTTAATTGTATACTCTACAAGTCTTCGTTCAAGTTTTCTTGTTCCTTTCGCACAAGTTTGTTATTTAAATGTCACCGTCTGATTACTTTGCACTCATTCGTGTTGATTTATTTCCTCGATGGATCAAGAGCGCACGTTTGCGCGAGCATTCGAAAGCCACCGACCAAACGACGATCAATGGGTTTGTTTTCCCATTTGAATCAACACGAACCATTAAACCAAAATTATGGCCCATCTCGCCCCCCCTCGTGGAGTGACGAAGTGGAAAACGAGCACAAGAAATACGGCACACGAACAGTTAGCAAATTAAAATTTATTGCTATTTTTAGGTTCTTTTATGGAGTGTGCTAAGTGTTATTACTTTTTTTTTTGTTTCTTAGATCGTAGAAAATGATTCACCATTTTCGACATAAAAAAGATATTGCTGCAACGCGATTCTGTTAGAATGAATATCATTGACTTAACACGTAGCCAATTCAGTGCCGATTGTTTGGAATTGAGTGAAACATCAATCACTTTGTAAAATTATTGCTGGACCCAAACAAAAGACATACCGGTGGTGAAAGCAAATTCCTGCCGGGTAGGCATTCAAACCTGTCGAGTAATTGAACGTATCTATATATTAAGGCCCAAAACTAGGCCACCCGCGATCGTCATACGCACATGTGGAGTGCGCGTACTCGGTGCCACCGGTGGCATGACCATAAAAATATCATCCCTTACCAATCAATTCGATTCTCGACCACTGCCGGCCATTCCCAGCACGCCGTCATAATAATGCCCTTGGGTACAGGCGGACACAGACGAGCACTAAGGCTTAGGACACGGGCAAACATAAAGGCATTACCTTTAATGGAAAACCGTTAGCACCTTTTCGTGTCTGTACGTCCCTGCCCAGTATTGTGGAGTATGTCAGCGGGTGGAACGCAAACCATTTTGGAGGGTAAGCCCCTGAACAAAAACAAAACACAATAAAGCGTGCCGTGGTGCAGATATGTGCGAGCCATACAAGACGCCTGTCACCGTTGCTGCACCTCCTCTTTGCACAACAGCTATGGACATGTTTATGAAAATCGAAACATTGCTCAACATGGTGCTTCTTCTCTCGTGTAAAACGCACCACCGTCCGACATCGCGTATGCGGGAAAACAACGAAACCGTTCGGGGGGTTTTAAGCCAAACCTGCCAGTAGCCCAAAATTGCCAATAAAACTAACAGCTAGCTAGATAGTGTGCGATGCGATGTTTAGGATGGTGCGCGGCCAAACCACCGAATGCGACCAAAAATATAGTGACATTGCGGTTAGCTTAATTAGACTACGGGTGGTTGATGGTTTTATGTTTTGTTTTAGCACGGCTAGATTAAGCGCTGGCGAATAGCAAATGCGTGTATTTACTAGTCGTCTGTGTACACATTAGCCAACAAGCTTGGTATCAGTTTGTGTGCAAATCGGTGACCGGCGATCGATATCAGTGAGCGGTGGATTATTGGTTAGGATAGAAGGAGAAAGCTCCGGTGGAACATGATTAGTGTTAAACAAATAAAGCTGCCCAGTGGAATGGCTCATGGTGGGGGATGAGCAATTTGCAAGTATAACACAACAATAGATTACATTATATTTTAAATTGTTAGCTTTTGGAACGAGATTGATCAAATTATAATCTCTAACCACGAATTCATGGTCTCGAAAAATCACCCCGTTGTTTCGAGTGGGTTAAATTAATTGAGTGTCAAAAAAGCATTGATGCACATTGCAAGTATTGTACTATTTCAACATATTCGAGGTTGACGTGTAATATTCAGGATAATCGATAATTAACTGTTTGATTAGTTATGTTATTATAATAACATAACTAATATTATAATTTGAATATAATATTATTATAATTATTATTATTATTATAATTATTATTATTAGTATTATTATTATTTTTATAATATTATTATTAAAGTAATAATGAAATATGCAATTTAATGAGCAAAAAATTTTAAAAAATCCTTGTTTTATTCACTTTGATAAATAAAACAATATTTATTTGTGACACACGTACAAATAAATAATCGAGAAATAGTAATCAATGACTTTCTTTTTACACACACCCACAAAAAAAAGAATACGTAGCAAAAAACAATTCCAACAGCAAAACAGGTCGTCAGTTCCAGAAGCTGTTTTAAAAAATCTCCCTAAAGTACCACACTTTCTTGTTCTTCCTTTTTCATTCCGTTCGACCAATCGCGTAAAATGACCTACTGGTGGACACTCTCGCTATCTCTTTGCAGCTCACCTGCTCCCTCACCAACAGTACTATCTACCGTAGCATAGAAAACCCGCGGTAACTATACATCGAGAGTTATATTTATGCTACACCGTATGTCGTGTCTTTAGCTAAGTGCCTATTAAAAGCTCATTTTTCTCACAATAATTTTGACTCTCGCACGAACGAACAAACTTTCCACGCCTAATGCGTCCGCTGCTGTGCTGGAGCTGAAACATTTTCCCTCTTTCCATCGAAAGTTAGACCCTTGGTGTTCTGTAGCCAAGGTACCGGCATAGCGTCGGATGTGTACCGTAGCTGTGGCTAGTAAATAACTTTAAAAGCAGACTTTAAAATGCATAGAGTGGACCAAGCTATTTGCTTACCAGGCACACGAAACGGAACCCGTGCTCCGTTTTTCTTCCTGTCTGACATTTTTCTTTCGAAATGCGTGTTCGTTTGAAGCCGTTCTGTATTGTGGATCACTTTACTCTGCGTGCCAGACAAAATATAATATGTACAAGAATTCACAGTATTATGTAGCGATATCACAAATAAAAACACGATTCCCGTCGCATTGAGTGCAGGTGAGATGCTTCGGTATTCAATGAATAATCTCTATCAATGCATTATGTGCTTCGCAGGGTAATTCTTGCACGCACAGATCTCTGGAGCTGCGTTGAGTTTTCCCTTCCAATTGAATTTTTCGCAGTTTTGTATGACTAAATACGACAAACCCTTGGGAGGAAATATATTTACTGCTGTTGACAGTACAACAATGTTCATAAAAGTAAAAGCAATGCGCTTTTGCGCTATTTGCGAATGGAATTTAAAAAAAGATAACTTATTGAAGTGTTCGACAAGAAACATGAAAAGAAAGAGGGTTACATTAAGGTGGGTGACAATGTTGAATGGAAACTCAACGTCCCTCGTTTTTGTCGACACGTGCCAGACGGGCTACGCGTGTCTCTTGCTAGGTAACTATTCAAAATATAGAAGAGCAAAATAGCCCGTTATAGGGCATACGACATTGAATGCGACAAATAAATACAAAAATAGTTAAATAGCTGATAATAATTAATACAAATTCTTTACTTAAAAGTAATATTACGTAAGTAAAATGACAAAATATAAAAAATATATAAGAAAAAATTATTGATTGTTGATTTTATTTTTATTTCATTAAAAGCTGCATTCGAACTGTTCCTTTGAGAGCACAAATACACTCAAAATAAACCATGTACGCAGTGGCTCATCAATCACGCACTGAAAACAACTGAAATGTTCTCATTACTCAAGGAGATTTCCAAAAAAATATGACCAACTGCTGCAAGTCTTACATTTCATTCCACAAGAATGCACAGCACAACTTATCGTGCATTGCCATTACAGGAATGCCATTCTTTTCCGAGTTCCTAAACTTAGGTCCATCAATTTTGCCAAACTTTAATCATTTTCATCGTTCGGAAGGAAAACGACCACTTTTGAAAGTCACACTTTATGCTGAGTCACAAATTTTAAACGGCTCTATAGTGCTCACCGACTAGCCTCCCCGAACCTTTTCTGAGCACGGTAAGAGAAGGAAGTGTCAAAGCGAGCGCAAAAAGGTTTCCCAGGGAACCTGGAGGTCGATCGATTGTCCAGTTGCAACACATCACCCATGTGCGAATGCTTCAACCTCTCACCCTACGGAACATCGTTTCTTCTTTTTTTTGCTTCTCTAAATTACGATCTGAAAGATTAGTGAACGGAAGGGAAGCTATAGCCAGCGTGGGAGCAGCAGCAGCACACGATGGTCCAAACCAAAATAAAACCGGGTATGAAAGATGACCCCTACACACCGCCCTCCCCGTGCCACAAGCATCGTAAGTGAAACGTTGGTGACGAAGCTTAGCGCAGATGGACGCCTTCTTGTTCCGCCCGCGAATAAACTTCAGTAGGTAATGGTTTAAGCGGGCAGATTAAAAATAGTTTTCCCGACCTAGTTCGTCTTCGTCGTGGGTTGGGCGGTGGCGAGTTTGGGTTGACCATTACGGACCAAACAGCGAGAAGAGGAAAAAGGCACATACGCTTTGTGCAAGCTTCTCTTACCGCTCTCCCCTTAGTAGGTAAGTGTGGAGAAGGTCACACAGTATAAGGAAAACACATTCTTTTATATCGAGCTTTTTTTGTTGCTGCTTGCTTTTGCCATGAGGGTGCAACTACTTTCGCCAACCGGATAGTAGCAGTAGCTAGCTTTGGCGTAATTGCAACTTTGTTATTGGGCTTTAGAAGTAGAGTAATGGAGCTGAAAACAAGAGGATAGTTAAGGTAGGGCAGTGAAAACCCTTACTACAGCTGTAGAATAGCTTGAACCATCCATGTTCAGAGACATCTGACCAGGTCGGCATGATGATGCTGCAGATAAATAAGTACAGCTTTCTAAAAGACTGCAAACGGTTGGAGCTACTGACACAGTTAGTGACATTTTTACTAAGCATTGAAGTGTTGGCACTTGCAAGGGATGTGGTACCATTATGTTTAATATGTTAGAAGGCTTTGAAACATGTCAACAACACAACAAACGAGCATGACACACTCAAATTTGTTCCATGCAGCCAAACATGACTACGAATGCATGCAACAATTTCATAGTTTCAGAATTCTAAGCAATATTTTTAACATCAATATTGCATATAGCATCATTGAAAAAGAGTATATTCCCCCCATCGATTTCCATTTTTCAATCGATCACTGTCTATCAGTCCCAACAATGGTGACACAATAGTGCAATTCCATGCCATATTTTCGAGTTTTTGCTTTGTGTATCCTCAACGTACGGTGAACAAAAGCCAATCCATCAAATAGTTTTCAATTTCGGAGAATAATCACAGGTAAATGGAAAATTTTGTTCTCACACAGTCACCACAACAACAACAAAAACTCCCTTGTCCCGTTTATTCACACAAGGATCTAGGGCATATTGTTGTTGTCCACGTCCAATGCTGAGTTCAGAGGTAAATGCATAAAATATTATGCGAAAAATCCTTGATCAACGACGAATGAAAGTACAAAAACAGTAACAAAAACCCAAAGTATAAAAAAGCCTGTTCAATTTATTTCACCACCGTACCACCGGATAAAGGATGCAAAGCATGGCATAAAAAAATGGGAAAACAAAATGTTACAATACGCAACGAAAGGCGGAGAAAAATGTGCTCATATAAGCTGGCGCAGGTAACAAATTATTCAATTACACTGAGACGGGAGACGAGCTGAACGCAACATTGGGCACGAGTTGCGCAGATGCTTGGTGGATTTTTTTTTGCCACTAAAGCATACTCATTTCGAGCGAACGTGAATAATTTACCGTGGCAAATGGAGTTGAGCTGACTTGTCCACGTGGTCAACAGTGGCCACACATCTGCACAAGCATCAACGCATGTTGGAAAATGTTGATCCCGGTGAGCGAAAACGAAACACAAAAGCAGGTCGCATTACACTACCAGCAACGGTGAAACAATGTTACGTTTCCGCGGCTTCATAATTGAATCGAATTGTTAAAGGGAAGTTTGGAGGGTGCGCGCAACCGTTTTTCTCTTTGCCAATTCGATCAAATATTGACAGGATTAAACTGTACTCGACCTAGAGCAACCGAACCGCGTCGTGCCCGCCTGTTTTGACAGGTCACAAATAAACCGAAGCAAAGCAACTGTCACTGTGGCTGCCTGTTTAGCCTCGTTTCCCGCTTCCAGCCCGATCCAAAGTAACGGAACGGAGCACAGCCCATTTTCTTCCGATTCATTAACCAATTGTTTAAATAGGGTTCAGTGAGCAGCGATTTCTCGAACGTCTCAAATAATTACATCCACGAGGGCAAGTGGGGCAATGAGCCCGCTCCAGGGGTCTGCCCGATACTTCAGGTTAAGGTGCCTTCTCCTCAGCGAGACCTTTCTCGAATGGCAACTTCAAGCTTCAACTGTGTCAGGTTTTAGCTAGCCCAACTTCCGTTCGTCTCAATTATGTTCCCCTGCCGATCGGATGCTCTATCCCGGTGGTTGGGAAATAAATATTGCGGAACCCATGGCTCAACGGGAAACCAAAAAATAAAAAATAAGAAAGAAAACTCAAGGGATAATTGGTACACGCGTTAGAGTAAAAGGCAAGGGAAAAACGGCCTCGAAACTAGAAATAAATCGCTCGATCATCAGTTTTCGCTTTTCTACACGACCGTGCACGTGTCTTTTTTTCGCTCTATACACACACACCATCGTTGCTGCAAAGGGGGATAAGTAATGTGTGAGTCTGATGACTGATATTTATTTAATTATTTTCCACTTTCTCATTTTTTTTTCGTGTGCTACTGATTTTGTTATACCATTTTTCTTTGGCACCTCGACACATCCGGCCCGGTATTATTAATCGACATTGGTGGCTCTGTGATTCAGTCTGTTGTGTGTGAGTGTTTCTTTTTTCTACTGCAGGACAGAGTGAAAGAAACGAGGGGAAGAAAAATCAACAACCTGTCCGGAGATGGCGCTTCTTCAGTAGGTCACTCGGTCTTGAATGCGACGAGATGACGCTCCCCAGGGTACGTCTGATCTGAACACACGCATCAGTTTATTAGTGTGCTTCAATTGGCAGAGCATTTAACGAAAAAAAAACAAATACAAAAACACACACCACTAATATTGCAAACCCACCCATGTGCACGGATCCGTGACACCGAAGCAAACAAAAACACTGAACTCGTTCGTTTGTGACATATTTCGTGTCAATTGGAGTTGTGTATGTGCGTGAGAGGAAAAAGTAATAAACGGAAGCTTTAGCGCTTCCAACACATTGAAACGATGGATTGCATTCACTTGAGTCACTTAATAAATCGTCTCCATCACTATTATTGCCCACATGCATCATAAAACAATTAGCCCCACACAGCCACACCCCGCAGCAAGAAAACAAGGGAATGGAGCGATGGATGTTGCAGCGGGTGGTATGTATGTGTAGTCTTGTGGTGGTGGGATTTGTAAAAAAATAACTACACGAACGGTGGGCGGGAAGTGCAATTGCATTCCGTGCAAACAGTAATAATTGAGTTATTTATTTATTAAATCGGAAAATGGAATGAAATGAGTTTACCCTGACCGCCGTGGCCGGGAGCAAGCTGGAGGGTGAATAGTTTTTGAAATGTTTATGTTTGCATGAGCTCGTAGGGCTCCGAGCGCAAATCATTAATTCAATGTGATGTGTGCACCTGTGCACGGGGAATGATTGTCTACATTTAGAATATTTGTTTTACAAAATAAGTTTGCAATGTAGGTAGTGCTTTTTAACAATTCAAGCAAAATAAAAAGCTTCAAATCTATTATTTTCCCTTCGTTTACAACAACTTTACATCCGCAGGGAAACCCGATACAGCCAAAGAAACTGGCTGCTCTGCGCCTAATGCGAAAAATCCATTCAGTTATGTCTCCACCGTCTCTCGTACGATTTACACACCAAGCTGAATCAGTGTTTGAACTTTTCCAACAATGGTATTGTTCTTTTGACGCCTCGGCAAACAAAACGCACAGGAAAAGCTTTTCTACGCCTTTTGCGCTGCCGCTGTCTACTAGCTTTCGCTAAAACTTTACTCTACCACCAAACCAGCGACGTTCTCGTGCAAACGAGCGGAGCGAAGTGTGTGTGTGTGTACCAGGCGGAGAAAAGTGTGCTAACTTTCTTGCAATCCAGCAGTGCTGTTTCGTCTTGTACACTTTTGGTCTCTCGTTTTCTTTCTCCCCATTCCAGCACTTAGTCCCCCAGCCCGGGCACATTATCGGTAGTTGTTCGAGCGTAAATCATAAAACAACAAGTGAAACAAAATTACACATCCTTTTTGTTCGTTTTTTTTTTGGTTTTTGTTTTTTGTTTCTTGCTTTTGCTTCACACGAAGCACCGGATGGGAAAGCTATAAACAATATAAAACGCCTAGCCGAAAACAAGCACTAAACCACCCAGCGGTGGAAGGAGTGTGGTGCGATTACATCATTTTCAGCACCAACACCATTCACGAAACCGTTTTTCCCCGTTCAGAACCACCTGATCGGGGCCATTTCACCCCCGAACGAACCCTCCCGACCGTGATGGATCGTCGGGCAGGGGGCGACTGTGGGTGTGTGTAAAGTCGCGAAATTTGCTGACTTTTGGCGAAGCTTCCGTTGCTCACTTTTGACAAAGTCATTCTAGCGCAACACGCTACGCCGTTCACGTAAACAAAGCCGTCGAGCGCCGGTATTACGGTAGTAGGAACATGTTGCGGCACGCACCCGAGCGGAGGTCGATATCTTGGGACGGTCGCACAGTCGGAGGCGGCTGGATGGTGTAATGTGGCTGAATCTCACGAACGCGACGATTGATGAGATCATCGGGGCGTGCTGTACTGGCGTCAGCTTAACCATCAGCATCTGGAATGCGGGACGAATCGGCTGGCGATCATCATCTCGGGTGCTCCCACGCGTCATCAGATCGATAGTATGATGGAATGAATGTGGGGAAGTATGGAGTGATGGTTTGATGTTAATCATGTAGGAGTAGCTTTTACCATAAATTTCAAAAGCAGTGATTTCTTTTCTCAATCAATGATCTGTTTCCTAATCAGTAATGTACTAAAAAATACAGAAATTATGTTATAAGAAATTAGAACTGTGCAGATAGTAATAATACATAGCTAATAACATAGCTCTCATAATGATTGCTCGTGAATATTTTTATTCATTTCAAACCTACGTGATCAAAATTACCTATTTTTCCATTAATAATGCTTAAAACTACAATAGTAGGTTTTGTATTTTACAAATGCCTCCACAAATCGACAAACAAATACGATGCAAATGAATGACATCATTGAAGCAATTAATCCTATTTCTGCACAACATAAAATGTGCACATCACAAGCAAACCATTCATTGCTCAACAGAGCTGTTTAAGCAAATTTAGGTCAAAAGTGTCAGATGAGAACCGTCTTTAAAGCGGGTTGCTCTCCAGAACAACCATTCACCGTACGTTGGCGAAGAATCGCGCATCCACCATTAGTTACGACATACTGCACCATTCCCACATTTGTTACCTGCAGGAACAATTATTATCCTTTTAACTGCAAAACACCATCATAAACACGAATTCTTCTATTGCAATTTTTCTTGCTCTATCAACCCTCCAAACACGCTGAACGTGAGCAGTTACATTAACTAAACCACCACTTTTTTTGCACCAACTGCAGCAGTGTAGGTTTACCTTAGCGACACACGCGATAAGAGCTTTACAACCTGCACCACCCCACCCCACACGCTAGACGCCTTTGTTAGAATGCAATTTGCTTAATCCTCCAACTGCAGTTAAGGCAGGTGTAGATTTCATTTTTGTAGGTTTACGTTGAAGACTAGATGTCGCGTGCAAAACTTTGCAACACGGCATGTTCACGCAAGCAGTAGTAAACGCTCGTTGGAATTTGTATTGTGCTTTAATGTACGCGTAAATTGTTGCGTTGCAGGTTTTCCTCGGTGTAGTGGAAAAGCTTCCCTTGCATGCTGTAAAATGCTGTGACTCGCTCGAGGTAGAACAAAACCCCGGCAAAGTATTAAATTCCATCGCTGTAGCGTGTAGTCTTACGGTTGCTATCGTGGCGTTGTAGTTAAGTATCTTTCTATTGCGCACTACAGGTCGAGAAAAGCACAGAGAAAATATTATTTCTCCGTGATAGTTTGTGCGGGATGAAAATAAATGAAAGAACATAATCTCGAGTCATTTTCTTCAATTTTCTACACTATTCAAGAAGTGAGGGTACTGAGTAAATATGTATCAAATGCGGTAAAAGTGACATATGGGAATATTTACACAGGACTTTTGCTCCACTTACAGTGCCTCACATTCAAAAGCTCCATCTCTATCTTTTGAAGCTCTTTTGATAAATTTGTCAATAGAATCAAATAGTTCAAGAAATTAGGGACAAGTTCAACAGTCCTCAGTTCTCATGATATAACAACGTGCCCGTCGTGGGATCAAGCCTTAAATGAACCGACTCCCCGCAAATAAGACTGACTATCCGACTGCTTGATGCTTACTAATAAGTCTTGAGACCCTTATAGGCCGACATGTCCGCGGTTTAATTCCTTGAGAGGTCCCTGAGAGGTTTTAATTATTCCTTGTATTCTCGGTTACTGAGTTGATTGCAATTTACGTGTTCTTGATTAACAGAGATAACTAACATGTACCCAAATGTACGCTTATTTTAATGCACACGCAGTGACGCTGATTTCCGATACGCACTGTAAAAAGATTGCACGGCAATGAAAACTCATCATTTAACAGTAACCACGTCGTCATCGGCACCGTAATTTGTCATTAGCGTCTCATAACACGGACCAGCTTGTCCGAGCACACAGTTTACGTTCTCTGTCGCTCTTTCCATCCTCTCACGCCCCCACCCATAATCGGTTCATTCACAGCTGGGATGGGATTTATGTTGCAACTACCAAAGCACTGGGTGGTAAAGCAGGGCGAATCTCGTGTCATTACCCACACCACCACCTCCAACCTTACGCTAATTGTAAGAACGAAATGCATTCAGGCAGGTGCACTGTTTTTCAAACTGTCGCGCTCGGCGCGCTCATTCCAGCCAACAGCCGGGGCCAGAACGTGTCCGCAAAAATCGGATACTTGCAGGACGAATGAACGACGAAGCACGTCTTTTCTCGTAGCACCAAACGGAGCAAGTGTCACCGAGATGTCGCACCATCGCAGGCTATTCATCAACGCCGGCGCCATATTTAAACACGCCACTGACACTCGAATCGAAACTTTTCACCCTCCCCCCTTTTACCGAAGAGCTTAGCGAGCATGGAAGGGATGGTTGTGTGAAAGATTTTTCAACTTAAATGATCCTTTTTCTCCCAACCACGGACCAGACACCAGCGGTAGGTGCACGGCCGTAAGCCGACTCATTCTGTCAACTTTTCATCCGACACAGTGCGCCCTTGAAGGTTGACGAGTTGGCTAGGCAAAAACAGAGGAAGCCAGTACGGAGGAGTGTCAGTGCGATTAATATCATGCTTCGTGTCCACTTTTCTCAAACGAATGACCAAAGAATGGTTAAAATGGCAAAAAACACGCTCCACAGGTACCGAGTCCACTGTTGGGGAGGTGAGGTTGAAAACAAAATGTCTACCAAAGGAAACACGCACCACTACCATAACATCTGACAGCTTCGGGACAGCCTTGTGCAGGGTTGTAACGTTAATTGGGATGGGTTTACTCAATGACCGTGGACGATCGTAGGGCCGGTGAGGGAGAGCCAGGCGTGGAAATGTCCGACGTGGGAAGGATGGGTTGGCTGACTAGCTGGGGGATGCCGTTTAAAATTAATGAATTTCGACAGTTGTTGCGCCACGATTATTGGGGAGGCCAAATCCCTCCCGCACACGCATCCCCACGCCGTGCGCTGTGGTCTAATTGAAAATTAAACATTTCACATTTTCTTGCGCAAGGTTGGCGGTGGGTAAGCTGGGCACCGAGCAAAAGAAGGAATTCCGTTTCCGGAGACAGGTCAAAGAACGGTTCAAGAATTGGAAATTGGATGTTGTCGTTCTGGTTTACATTTTACGAAAGTTGTTCAACAAGGGGTTTACCCATGCCGTTGGAATGCTGATTAGGGGGTGGAAATTAGGCATTACCAATCAAACGGTAAACAATATTTCGACCCTTTGAAAAGGGGGGGGAGGAAGGTAAGCAACTTAAGATAGTCTAAAAAGTAATACTAGACCACAGATATTATTTGGACTACTGTTACATAACTATCATTACATAAATTGTATTAAGAACAATTAGACAAACCTTTCTGTGTTGATAGCGGAACGCATTTAACATACCTGGAAATATAAAATGAGAAATAAAATAAAATTAGTTTTATAATAATAATTGTAATGTGTAGGAAACTGTTGAAACAATTTCAAAATTTCCAAGATTAATTACACAAACCGAACAATGATGTAAATTTGCCTGTGGCTTAAGCATGTAATGTGGTCAATGGTAATGGTATAAAACAATTTACGTTTAATGAATAGTTACTGCACTCTACAGCCTTGCCCAAAGAGATAATTGAATTCATCGGCAGCCAGTGTGTTTTTCGTTATGATCCTTCCCAATAATTCATCCGAAAAACATTAGGTTAAGTGTAAAAAGCAAACAATCCATTAACTACGGGACAGCGTGCGCACGAGCCGCATTCATTTCACACATCCATCTCGCTCCCAAACAGCCGTTCGTTAAGTAATGCCAATAAAATTAGCATTACTCGAAGCTTCCGCTTTCACCCACCCATCCATGGATCCATAGGGGCGGACGACCTGGTGCTCAGCTGGTCATATTTTGGTTCGCAATCAGAGCTCTTAAAACTCATAAAAGCAGCGCGTTTTTTGCTATCCATTACGAAAAGTACCTCTCCGAGGGAGGTTACTGCTACCACAGAGAAATTGCTACAAATGGTTGGATAGATGAAGATGTAGATGAAGATGTACCAACACAAAAGTGCGACGAATGGGTTTCGGTTGCCATTTATAAAAGCTTATCAAAAGATTTGATGGGTGGGGTTAAAGCATCATTTATTTCTATGGAGATGCACATCCGAAATCAGTTTTCGGCCAAAAAATTACCGATTTATATCGGTAGTTTTATTTCCTTACTGTTAGAACTCCTTAGCTGTTGATTAAGAAATTTACTTTTAAACTAAACCGCGTTCATAAGTTTCACAAAACAAGGCATACTAGCGTCTGAAAAGGTAATTTATGCTATTTATGCTTCGCTCGTTTACTTGACGGAGAAGTTACGAATTTTTGGGTAGGATTCATTAGCAAGGAAATAACGCTCACCGCTGCAATAAAAAAATATAATAAGCAATAAAAATGATGCCTCATTATTTACCCAGCTTTTTTCACTTTTCCACCTCGGTTCCATTACCACCAACCAAGCCAGCTAGCTACATCGCAAACCGAGCAGAATGCATCCGGATTAAATTTATGAAAATAAATTTTCATGTAAGTAAGACGCAAACAATTTACGCACCGCAGGTCACACCACTTTCTGCACACCCGTAGAGGTGCGTTTTGCGCCATTCTTTCATGACTTTTTATCAGCTTATCTATTACTACATACGTACACCAGCAAACTAAATTTAAAAAAATCTTGTACGCCTCCGAAACACACGAGACACAGCCAAGAATATATAACATTGCATGTGGTCCTGCAGTCGACCAGCATCCAACGTCAGAATAAAAATAACAGTTTTGTTACTTTTATTTTCGCGGAATGCAACCGCAAATGCATCGCGCAGCGAAACTGGCGCGCGGACCAGAAGAACAATAATACTGCACACACCGGAAACCCAACCCCAACGGCAACCGATTCACGCTCGACGCGATGATGCCGACCCGACTGTGGTGATGCAACGTCGCGAGCCATCATGGAAGAGAATCTAACGTAACGCGTCGGGAAGGGAGTTACAAATTTCAAACGCCCGGCGGTTGCTCCATTCCGTCCAATTTTGCTTTCCGTTTTGTGTATTTTGCAATGTTTTTAAAGGTAGACGATCATTGGAGGATGATGATGATGTAATTTGACACTTTGGTGTAATGTGTAAGTGGAAGCAAATGTGTGAATATCATTAAGCGAGTGTTTTGCTGACGCATGATACTGTAGTTTGAATAATTATTTCATTTAACGTACTATAGCGGTACAGCTACACCACACGATAAAGCTATTTTAAAGAATTCTCCGCTATTCGATTTAGCCAGGTGATGCTGGTTTTACACCCTCTCAGAAACCTTGTAAAGATCTCACCAGTTTGCGAATAAACCCGTTTCCAAGCGAGCTGTCTGGAATATCATTAATGCTATTATCGCAGCCTCGATTCGTGCCGGGTAAATAAAATTACAATTCCGTACGGCACCCGCCGATCCGTGTTGACTTAGTACGGAGCCAGCCGCGTCAGGTGATCGTGCCAAGATGGTGGCGATGTTTACCTTGCAGATTAGCAAACGCTGAGGAAAGCACTCGGGAGAGGGTCTGTTGTTTGAAGCCGGTTAGGGGTACGCGTCTGCTTTAACTCGAGCGAAAATATTATGCACACAGCGTACCGACACAGCTAGGCCGGTACGATTAAGTATACTATGTAAATAAAGGGGCCCACTGTCTTGTGCAATGTAGCTCAAATGTGATTAACCTGCAGGAAGATTCCTGTAATTGTTAATTGCGCTTTGCAAAAGGTTGAGAAAAACAAGAACGGTACGAAACGAATCACGTTTGCACAAATGCTTTTCTTCGTTTCGATTGCAACATAGGCAATAAGTAAAAGCTCAACCTGGTTGACTTATTAGTTGGATTACCATTCCATTACTTTCAATAAAGTGGTTTCTTCCATAATAGTCTTTTTTGTGTGTTGCTGCTGCCGATGCTGCCAAACGATGATGGCGCATTGTTGTGTCTAACAACTATTGGTTTATGCTGTCATTCTATGCAAAATAGCCAACAGTGCAGTGGCAGTAGTGCCAGCAGCCAAGCTGCTCTCCATTTCGAGTGCTTTCGGTTCACTTCGTTTGCGTTGGCGATCGTATCTCGGAACCGGCAGTTAATTCAATTCCTACCGATCGAACGTCACTGCTCTCGGAATTGTGGTTTGCTGCTGCTGCGTTACTGTGCGATGTTCGTTCGCGAAGTTTGCACTACAGAGTACGCGCGGAGCGCCACCCGCGATGAACTGCCATTGGGGTGTGGGCGCGGGGGTCTTTGCTGCGCGCATAAATGAAAACCCAATGTAATCCAATTGAACGTAACGAAGCGCATACCGACGATATGATCGCACACACAGACGGGCTGCGAAACAAGCAGCTTGCTAATTTCAATCCCGACGACGTCTTGACGACGAAGACGCGACAAGACAAAAAGCTCCGAGCACATTACAGCGAATAAATTCCCTCACTATCTGCATTGCACTGCGGCGGCTGTGAGATTGCTCGGGAGGGGGAGTGAACGTTTTGATTGTATTTATTTTGTTATCATCTCGCTGCCATCTCAACCTCCGATAAGCACCAAGGGGGAAGAGCCGAGGGCGAAGAAAAAAAAAGACCAACATTACTTGCATTGTTTTTCCGCCGGAACCGTCAAAACGTCCATCTACAGTTTTACTTCTACGTTTTCCTGGGGAGAAAAGTACAACTAGAGCATAATCGTAGAAAGGCGGAGGCAGTAGCAGTAGTGCTATCAAATCTCTCCCCCAAAAGAAGACACTCCATAATTTGCTACAAGTGCGGAAGTGATGAATGCGAAATGCTATGGCAACATAATGAACAGATGGAATGGAGCATGAAAATTGGAGAAGACGGCAAATCAACGGGGAGACAGAGAGAGAAAAAAAGCATAGAGACAATCTAGATTCCGGAATAAGAAAAACAACCCGACGGGCGACCGACAGGGTAAAAGATAAATACTAATACCACCCAGCCCCCACCATAAACTTCCAGGCCACGACGACGAGTCACAAATTTTAATAAACGTGACTCCATCCCGCGCTTTTCCTCGCGGCACGTGATCATAGCTTCCGTCCGACGCTAATTCCGCCAGTTATATTTTCGGCTTCAAACTTCACGTTACAATGGGCATGGAAAAGCTGCAATGGTTGGCGGTGTGTTGCAGGCGACCGGAGAAGAGGGAGTTTAAATTTCGTAAGTCAGAGAGACGATTTAAGAGAGCAAATACAGAGGCAGGCAAATACAGACAACCAAACCCACACACACACATACAGACAAACCGTTAATAAATTGAGATGAATAAGAAACGTTCCGGCTGCAGAAGCCAACGAAAGGGAAAGTCAATGATGAAGTTCACCATGGAGAGCAGCGCCCCCGTTGGTATCGGTTTTTCGATGCGCGAAGGCAAGCGCAAAACCG
>VTWG01005136.1:50084-61259 GCA_008817895.1 Anopheles fontenillei | reverse complement strand
GGGCGCAAAGAGTACAGTTTCCAACCCAACAACTGGCCGGCCAAAGGAGTTTTCATGCTCACTTGCACGCAAATGTTTATTCGTTTATTGTAACATACCCGCAACGGTGTGCAATGCGAGTATGTATGTGTGTGTGTGTTTTCCTTGCCCGTGAAAAATAAAACATGGCTCCCACCCCTCCCAAAATTCGCGCATTTTAAGCACCCACTTTTGGGGGCGGAGATGGCGCTGGGCTGGGAGGGAGAGATTATTTATTTTTCCCCGTGTAAAACAATTCGCTGATGGGAGGAGCGTTTGTTTTCCTTTTTTTTTTCGTTGTACTTCGAGAAGGAGGTGAACAACTTTTTCTGGCCTGTCCCACTCTCATTCCATCCCACTCCCCCTCCCTGTCTGTATGTTTGTACGTGTCCGGCAGCGGAGCTCAGGTACGGGGAGATAAAATAATGCATTGTTGAAATAACACGACACTGGGGTTAAGGGGGGGGGGGGGGGGGGGGGNATGCAAATTTTGCGCGAGTCCGCACACACACTCACACAAACACACACACACATGCCGAAGTTGATATTAACATTTCAATCCCCAAATTTCAAGCTTTTCCAACCCCAAGGGTGGGGGGGGGGGCGAAGTAGGTGGAAAGTAAGGGGTGTTGGTAGTGTGGAAATAAAAGCGTCAATTTTGCCAACGATCTTGTAAAGGGCATGCTTTTGCTCGGGTTTTTCCACCCCCTTCCCATACTCGTTTTGCCACCACCGCCCAACCAAGCGAAGCCGAAAAGCTGCCATTTGGAATGGAACTCTCTACATTTCTTGGTAGCTATGTGTGTTTGTCTGTGTTCAGGCTTGCTTTACAAAATGCTGGACACATATACAGGTCCCCCCCCCCCGCCACCGTTCCCTCGTCCCTTCCCTGAATGTGGGGTTTGTAAAAGCTTCCGCAACAAATCGAACAATAAAAGCGCGCGGCAAACGGCAGGCGCGCACAAAACGGGACTGCCTGTGGGAAAAGCTTTGGTGAATGGAAGGGATGACGGTTGTCGGGGGAAAATAAACAATTGTGAATCCTTTTCCCTTTAACCCGCTGCCCCTCGCTGCGCCACTACTGTAATCCCCTTCCCGGAATTGCCCTTCGGCCGTCGGCTGCAAACGGAAAATTCAAATCAAACCAAATAAAAATGCTTTTCCGGTTGCTTCCAATAAAACCCGGAGAGCTTTGCTTGCTCTTCGTTCTACTAGAGGGAGTGAGAGAGAGAGCAAAAAAGAAAGAAAACGGTGGGTGGAATATTTTCACCAGCGAACAGATTTCAAACCCTCCTGCCAAACCGAACCGACGGAACTCCTTTTGGGCATTCCACTTTACTGCTGTATTTTCCGCGATGATACAACCTTCCCCTCCACCCCCCCTCCCCCCCGCCCGCTCCCTTCGCTTCCTAATCGGGCGGGCAGTCCTTTAAGACGTTTGCGAAAGGAAATCGCAGGGGTAAAAACACGCACTAAAATAACTTCACTAAAAACGACGGGAACGTGCATGAATGTTGTGCTGCTGATTTTTAACACCACATGCGTGTGTGTGTGCGTGAGTGTGTGTGTGTTAAGAAAAGGAAAAAGAAAACAAAGAGAGCAAGGGATGGACTTACGCATCCTTTCCCCAGTTAAACAGATGCCAAGTGGATGCCTCGGATGGCTGGGATCAAACCATTTAGCGCCCGTGTCATGTGTGCCGGGCGGGACGAGTGCCCCGAAGCTGTGGCTTTTATGTTTATTGTTATCAACCGGGGGCAACAGTGCTTCCGTGTGTCCCTTCCTGTTCGTCCCTTTTGCAGGGCGGAATGACAGGAAACGGAAATGCTGACCACCGGCACCGGCGGGGGTTGAAAGGGTTTTGCCGCATTTGCGCTTACATTTGACTATTAGCAACGACAAACACTCGCAAAGGGGGTTTGAAATCGATGCCGACCGATCAATCTGACGTTTTGGGACGAAGATTTGGCGCCCCGATTTGGCGTCCCAGCGTAATGGGAGGGGATGTGCTTGGAAAAATCTTTCGGCAAATGCCAAAGTGGGAAAATCCCTTGCAATTTGCATAAAATCACACACACAGTCTCACCGGCAAAACAGGTTGAAGACGCTCTGGCTGGATGCTGATTGGAATAATTTCAAACCTCCCAGCTGATTGCTTATGTACTGTTGAGCCAAAACTGCAAAAAACAATACAAAAACAACATCAAAAATCATCTTTTCTACCGCTTTTTGGTAAATTTGGCAGTTTCACTTTGTTTTAGATGTAACAGCCAACAAAAATCGCCCTAAAAACGCATCCATACGCAACGAACATTGAAAACATCACACTCGCCCATCCTGGTCACGGCACCAGCCAAACAAAATCCACTTGATAGCGCTAGCGCGCTAGCTTATTTTTATTATGATTTTTTTTTAATTCCACCACTGTGTGCACACTTCAATTCTGCTTTCTGGCTTTTCACATCTGCTCCGGCCGCAGTTACTGCCCGAGTAGGGCTCGATGTGGCTCGATAAAGAAATTAAAAACAATCCACCACCTCCATTCCCAGTGCGATTGCACGAAGCCGAAGCGTATTTGAACAAAATTCAAAAACTCAGCCACAAACACACACACACACACACACATACAGACAAGAGTGAAGCAGATAAGCCCTTTTGCTCCCAACAGCATCAACGATGCAACGAGGCGACGAACCAGATCCAGAAAACTAGCAGGCCCCCACTTTACCATCCCTTGCTTTGCCACTTGTATGCAATCGTGTTCTTATCTAAAGTGCTTTTTTGCCTACCCTCTTATCTACCCCCCCCCCCTCCCCCCTCTCGATTGCGATTTTATTTATTGGGCTTGGGGACGCGGGTGCGGGTGAATGTTTTGTTTGCACACACACACACACAGCCGCGCAGCACAACTTTCAAGCAGATCATCTTGGAACTGGGGCAGGATTTGGAAGGTTGCAGAGCTGTAGTTTGTTTTATTTTATTTCTTCTTAACTGGTGGGAGTGTGTGTTTTTATTAATATTTGTTCGTGTGGGTGTGCGCTGTTTCGCTTTTCACATTTCGTTTCGTATATGACGCTGTGTGCGTTTTTTTATTTCTTCTTCTGAGTGCCGATTGCATCCCAAATGGCTTCCCCATGCACTTAAATTGGTACGGTATGGATTTAATTAACACCATCTCAATTCAGCGTTGGGGAGGGGAAGGTGAATGGTCCACCCATGGGTTGCAACCACGTTCTGAACACACACACACGTGCTCGCGGGTGTCCCGCAGCGAGGCACTGCGCAAGGGGTTTTGCTGATTAAACGGAAATACATTTCCGCTCGCCGCCATCGTATACGATATCCATCTTCCCGGGGCCATCTGGCCAATAAGGTGGGAGAGAGTTACGGATTGAACGGGTGAATGGTGTCCCCCTCCCCTCTCTCTCTCTCTCTCTCTCTCTACTTCTCTGGTTCTTCTGAATTAAAACACCAACAAAAAGCGCCTCTGATCTCTTGATTGAGGGGATGATATGGCGGAATGAATGGAGCTCGCGAAGGGAAGGAAAACTGCACAAAAGTGTCCCGTGGTTCTCTTGCCATCTCTTTTACACGCTCTTTGTTTGCTGTACCACTTCAAAAAAAAAGTATCCCAGAATTAAATCGCTGAGCACCAAAACGAAGAGGAAAAACACAACACTGCTGGCGTAAAAAGGTAAATTCGACTAAAAACAACGTACAGTAAAAAAAACCGCTGTAAGTGGAAATTGTAATGAACGATGGTGAAAAAAAAAGTTGAAGTGACCGGCAATCTCCCCCATTTTGCTGTTGTTGTTGTTGTTGAGTGGACTGCAATGTTGCAAGTTGGTCGAATGTCCTTTTAAAATTGGGCCGGCCGCGCGATAACCGCAAATGTGTGCCCGCACATAATTGAAAGTCCCCGCGCGGGTATGCGAACGATGGCGTTGGTTGGGAAAACCAAAAAAAAAAATACAAATACAACAGGAGAGAGTCCAAGGAGGAGAGGGGGAATGAAATTAAATTTCCAAACACTCCACACGCTGGCATCTTTGCCCTACCCCGCTGTCGCTGCTTGTTTGTAATATTAAAATTGACATCGTTTAAAGTGGTGGAAACATTTAACCCGTACAACATCATCGGCACCTCGTGATTGTGCTCCTCCCTCCCTCCCTCGCTGCCAGGCTCGCTGAGCTGATGTTTGTATCTGATTTTATCTGACACGATTTATGATCAAACAGGCACACACGGACGCGCTTACCGCAAATCATTATCGACGTTGAAATGCCTTCCAGCATCCCCAGAACCGCCTGGAATGGGGCGATAGTGGGGGTGGGGAAGAGAAAAAAAAGACCAACACACACACACATAATATTGACGAACGTCAGCTGGCACCTCTGGCTGACATATTTGATCTTCTGTAAACATCCACGGCCCATCAACAAGCCTATCGGAGCAACACAAATTGTTCTCTAATTGAGCATCGCAACTAATACTTTTTTGTTTTGTTTTTCCTCTCTTTCCTCCCATTTGGCAGGTATGAGTTCACACCTAAAACTATTACGCTGATAGACGTGAGGGCGAGCGTGTTTGACGTATAGGTGCAGTAGCACCATCACCACCGACCAACTTCCACCACCGGTTTCCAGGTAAAGCAATAATTGCTTCACGTAAACAATGGTTCACAATTTAAGTGCAGATGTTTGTTAAACAAGCTATCCATCACCTCGAGCACCTGATGATGCTTCTGGTGCTCTGCTCCGGCTGCTGCTGCTTCCCAGCCCGGCGGGGGTTTGAGGTTATGTACACAATCATTATCAAAATGCTGTCTCTCTCTCACACATACACACACACTCACTCCCGTGTTGCAGTTAGGCTTCCGTCCTTTTTGTTTTTGGGTTTAATGGATGATCTAGAAGGCTGGGATGCTGCCGGTGTGCCTGTGTAACTACAGCGCGATACTAAAACCCCCAAAACCCATCGTTCATCAACGACTATGTGTGTGTGTGGTGCAGTAGTGGTGGGTAAAAATAGAAAAAAAATCGGATCTGGGTTCGGAACCAGTTCCGGCGGGTAGGTACAATGAAAACAGTCCGGAATCATCTGAAACCTTAAAGAACGGTTCGAAACCGGCTTGAATCGGAACTGGTTCCGAATGATTCCACACGAATCCTACGGTTCCAGGCTCGATTCCGGACGATTGTAGACGGTTACAAACAACTCCGGACGATTCCGAATTATTTCAAACGATTTGAGACTAGCCCGTCCGGTTCCTGGCTCGAGTCCGGACGATTCCGGTCCAGACGAAGCGGTAGCGATCCCATTTCTGTGGAGTCGACACAGGAATCAACCTAGCCGGAGCGGAACGCTCTAGAAAGCTCATCTCCACTCGGGGACGATAAAACTGACCGAGAGCGTTGCACTCCTGTAGCCACACACTTGCACAACTCCAATAAAAAGGCACACATACACACATACACAGAGGTGATGGTTGGAGTTGTCCGGCTGTTTGTGCCGGACGCTGCCCGCTCTATGATAGATGGGACAGTGACAGACAAATATTTAATTTCAACGAAAACACTATATTTATTCAGCACCTGGTCCTGGCTCAAAGCTGCAGCAATTGAACAAACTACTGGGGCAGGGCGGGTGTGGAATTGTAGGAGGTCATGAGGAGGGAGGGAGGAAGCAAACTACTACTCGAAACAGGGTAAACATTTGCTCACCGATAAATCGAGTGGTTCTAGAGCTTGTGACAGAGCTGTCAGAACGCGCAGAGAGAGAGAGAGAGAGCGAGCGGAGGGCAGCACTGTTTTGTTATGAGGCTTGCATCCAGTCGGCTCTATATTGACAGATTGCCCAATTATCCTTCCAAAGAGCAGTGTGTGTGTGTGTGTATGTTTGTGTGTGCACTGTCACCACCACCGGACAAAACCGGGACACGCTGCGGCTAATGCCAATTACGATTGCCGTGTGTGTCACAATCAATCGTGCAACGATCATTGGCGCGTGGCCGGTGTGGCACCCCCAATTCCCTGATTGGTCCCATCGACCACACACACACGCGTTCGCCCTCATTATCGTCACCCAGCCGCACACTTACACGACAGGGCGCTCCCGTTTTCGACGCTAATCAAATACAAATTTTGCTCCAAAAGATGATGAGGATGACGGCAAGCGCCACTCGCACACACAAGCTGTGTGACAGTTGTCACCTGCAACGTGTGTCTGTGCGCGGGACGGACGGGCGCCGTTATCGCATGACGACACAAAATCGGACACAAACGAATACCGAACACACGCACACACGGAGACACGCAGATATCGGTTGACATTTAATGAAGCTCGAAAGTGGAAGGCTTCACGCGCGATCGCTCCGTTGTGCTAATGCTAGGACATTACCCGAGCGTGTGTGTGAGTCCTCCCATTCCCACCACACAGAGGTCCTGTACCGTGTACGCGTGGGTGTGCTCGCAGATGAATTGAGATAAAATAAATTAATGTTACCGAAAGCCAATCGAGATCCGCGCGGGAGATCAATGTCAGAAAGTGATACTGGGGTGCTGCTTCTTGCTGGGAATAACGGTTGAGCGACAAAGCCCCACCAGCTCCAACCTGGGTACCGGAGGCCGCACAAAACTGGGATTTAGCTAGGCAAGCAGAATGTCAAACTATCCAGTGCAACTGATGACAGCTGGCTAGGTTCTGCACCTCCAAAAAACATAGGGGCTATCTTAGCTCCCGCTCTATCCCTGCCCGCCGGAAGTGTCTTCGCTGTGTAGGTCCAGCAAGAGGGAGGGTACCATGGGTCTGTGGGATGTACTGCTCCGGTGGTCCCGGAGGCGCGACACCTCCGCACCGAGTGGTAAAAGTTTTCCAATAATCATCACAGCTGCCTTACGCTTACGTCTTGCTTTACCGGGTAATGAGGTTGGCTTCGGCAGTTCTCCTGCCTCTTCTCGACAGCTTTCTGCGATTCTCAGGGTTTTTGGGGTTTCTGTAAAATCATCACAGATATTAACTCCTGTGTGGGCCCCACAAGCCGGGCCTGCCGTACCTCCCGCGCGTTTAGAGCCACACCACGGGCCACGGATGATTTGTCGGCGATGATTAAATGTGACGTGGGAATTGAGATGTGAGCTAGCAAGGGAGAAACGTCTTCTTGGCAATGGGGGGAAAAAAACCACCAGGCGGGCTAGTTAAAAGGGGCAAAAGTTATAATCATTCTCTCATGATCCAGAACGTGTACACCTCGAGCCGTCTGGTCTGAGTGTGTGTGTGTGTATGTGCTTTAATTCTTCTAACATCCCTTGTCCATTCTTTCGTTAGGACGATTATTTATTCGTCCACACATCCACCAACCTATTCCTACCTCTCCAACACCCTTCGCCACGGGATGTAATGTTCGATGCCTAATACCCTAGAACAGACTGATGATGGATCTTTTGTCGGTGTTGCTCTGTCCGTCTTCCGGGTTGCCCAGCCAACTCCTAGGTCGTGAGGCTTTGGCTCAGTAATTGTGTTACTACACTACCAGCAGCAGCAGCAGCATAAGCTGACCCGTCCAGCGTCATAAACTTTTTCTCTTTAATGCTTCCAAGGCTTAGCAAGCTCCTCGCAGCGCTGCTCCCAACGTCCCCGGGCGTTGACGTACATTAGGTTCTTTTTAACCAGCGTGATTGTTAATCCGACTTCCTTCATCGTATGTTCTATAGATGTGTGTGTATGTGTGTGACTGGGGTTTTTGTCTTCTCCTCTTCTCCTAGCAGCAAATCAAAATCCTTCCAATTCGATCGATTAATCGCCACGGTGGTACGAGCAACTACTGCGCATTATAAAGACCTCTCCTGCCAGCAAGCCTTCTGGCGGGTTCTAGCAGGGCGACCACCCAGGCACACACACACATACCGGCCCCAGGTGGGAGTCGCTGACCCTATCGGAAGATCTCTCCCGTGGGAGGGTGTCGGTACGTACGCACACACTCCCGGAGGTCGTCCAGTATCTTAGCACCTTCGAACGAACACTGTGTGCGGGTGTCCCTTTTGCGTTAATGAAGCCGGCAGTGAGTCGGCACCGCTGTAACCCGACAGTGGGTCCGAGCTGTCCGGAGTATTAATCCCTTCCATTGCAAAACATTGATCGCCCCGTGTGCTGTGCCTCGTGTGAGAAGCTGCGGAGGTCGGCGCGACGTATATGGACACTCGACTGCGCTGACCTCCAAAATTGTGTGCGAGCGCTGGCACCATCGCGATGTGCGCGCCACAGCAAAGCCTGCAGGAAGCCTGCCTGAGATCTTCGGTACGAAACCGTATAATTAGATGCTCTTAGGCAGGCTCCGCTAGACTCCTCCACGGCCTTTGCAAATTCGGCGCAATCTGGCATCTGGCAAAGTACTGGCAAGCGCAAACACACAGCCACAAAACACCCGAGACTGCGCAACCTTTTCAATGCAGCCATCTTGATCTTGACACCTTCAGTCGAGAGACCGTCGTCGCCTCTCGACACAGCTCACCTCGAAGTTGTTCGAACGATGTGTGTCTGTATGTCCGTGTGTTTGTGTGTCCAGGCCCTTGGTGTACATGTGTTTCTGAAGAGCGCTGATTCCTGCGTCGCTACCAGCGTCATTACTTTGTTGGGGTTTAAATCTCTGCTGCTACTCCTACTCCTCCTCTATCAAACACGTTTTGGGGAGGTATTGGAGCTCAACGGCCAACGACAACACAAAACCGGGTCGTCGCCGCCTACGCACGCAGATTCCTGAAGGTGTTTGGCTGCGAGCGGACCGGACCCCGAAGGCTGTGTGTGTGTGTGTGTGTGTGTGTGCTGAGCGTGTGTTTTGCTATTATTCGATGTTCAGCTTCTTCGCGCCGTGCTGTTTTGGAGTCGATTTATTTTGCTTCCCCTTTGGTCATTAGAAGCTGCTCCCCAATTCCCCCGCCACAGCCACCCAATCTCGATCGATCTCTCGCTCGTGTTATGTGTGATTTTCGTAACATTTTTTGCTTCTTTTCTGTTTTTGGTTGACGGTTGTTGTTGTTGTGGTCGTGTTTTTTTTTCTTAAAAAAAACCGGGTGAGACACATGTTAGCCGATTCGGTTGCCTTTTTTTTTTCGTTAAATTGTTTTCATTATTCTTTGTGCCGCGTGCCTCAGCGCGCGAGCGCGTGTAGGCGTTCGAGTGTTTTTGTAGCGTGCCCATTGGCGCTGCTGCGCGATTGTTTGAAGCCTTGCTGCCCTGTTGCTGCTGGGCCTGGGCTGCGTGGGATGTGACGCCCGTCTCTTAGTGTTGTTTAGTTTGGCTCTGGCTTTGCTGTTTTATTGAGCAGCGCAAAGGTTCGGTTCCTATCGCTTCGGCCGAGTCAAGCCCGGTTCGTCGCTTGCCTCCCGTTCGGCCCCATTACGTTTTGTTCTTGCTGCGAGTGTGAGATGACTATTTTTTGGACAGTGCGGAATCGAATGAAAAGAATACCTAAACAGACACACGCACATACATCTTTATGACGTCTGGGGCTCTTTTCACACAAATATGGTCAGAGCGGCGTGCACACACACACGGGGACGTCCCGTCCCGGGGCATACATTATGTATGCAAAAAGTTAAACTCCCATTTAATGATCTTGCACCCGCCCGCCCGCGGGCTCCCACAGCAACCCGCTGGAGGTCGTCAAACCAGCGTCGCCCAAAAAAAAAAAACATTCCGGCCGAAAGATGAAAGATCTGTGCATGGGGCCTGACACGGCCGTTTTGGGGCAGCGCACATGTAGTGAACAGAGGCGCAGGCGACAAACGGCAGCAGCAGCGTCGAAAAATGTGTCCCACACCAGCTACCCAGGCAAAGCCCAGGCTGCACGCGGGCGGATTATTAATCATCTCTCGCTCGCCGTGTCCTAGCCGCGCCAAAAGCAAAGGGGCATTTGCTGCTGTACTGTTGTGGGCTTTTTTCTTTCTTTTAATTTATATGCCCGCACGTCTTATTCGTGTGCGTCCGCGGGCCATCGCGCCAGACTCATAAATCGGCGACCTGTCGAAGCGAACGGGGGGAGTCGCGGGGCGCAAAGATGACAACAAATAATGCTTAGATCTGCTTAACATATTCCACCACCTCTCCACGGCTTTGCCGGGGCTCCCTTAGCATCGCACACACACACACACACACAGGTATTGAGGTTATGTGTGAATTGAAACAAACCAACCAGTCAACCAACAGCCCGAGTGCCGGGGCTGTGTGTCGAGTGTCGGGCGGATTTCTTGGTTCCCGGCGCCACCGAGCCTTTTTTGAGGGGGGTCTGCGTGGCGACCCCGTTGCGACATTATTTACGCCTTAAGCTGCACGAGTCGAGGGCAGCTTGCTCGTTTTCGCTTTGTCTTCTTACGCTTCTTCTTGTTCTTTTCTGACCCGTTGTTTCGTCGACATTGATGGCGGAAATCTCTGGAGACCTTTTTCTGTTGTTGGTGTTGTTTTGTAACCTTCGCACTCAAACCCACGACCGCGAGATCCAAGTGTCCACGCGTCAAGAGCACAATTTCGCATACTACCATCACCAGCACCAGACACCCCTTTCGATGGTTCAAAAGCGTGGGCCGGGGCAGCTTTAAGGATTCCTTCGGGGCGTCTTCGGTAGCTTCTGAGGCTTCATCCGGGTACCCTCCGGCTGGCTGAGGCTGATAATTACTGCTACAAGCGCTGTGTTGCGATGATATTTCGGCGCTGAGGTTAGGGCGTAGTGTGCGTCACTTTGCAGCGATTGCTTTTCTTCTTGCAGCAAACAACTCCACACGGGGCTGCTAAAAATACTAATAAAATTATTTAAAAAAAACCGCACACCAAAAACAACGACAGCAAACGGACGCAATCTTTCCCTTTCTTTTTTTTTTTGTTATTTTTCTTTCAAAACCACAACCAGCTTGGAGGACAAAGAAATCAATAACGTACACCACTGCTCACGGGGCTTAGGTGTGTTTGTGTGGCTGTGTGTGTGTGTGTGCCTGTGGGTCGAAGTAATGTTGCAGATGAAGCCATACCGAACCCGTTCCAAAAAGGGTTCGCCAAAGTGCACTTTTTACACTCTCTCGCACATCCCCCCAAAACTGCGAGATGAACCAAGATTGACATATACACACACACACAAACAGGCGCAGACGGTGGGGGGGGGGGGGGGGG